>CALYLW010001573.1:0-116966 GCA_944989445.1 Ampullaceana balthica
TTTGTGTGTATGTTCATATTTGTGTGTATGTTCATATTTGTGTGTATGTTCATATTTGTGTGTATGTTCATATTTGTGTGTATGTTCATATTTGTGTGTATGTTCATATTTGTGTGTATGTTCATATTTGTGTGTATGTTCATATTTGTGTGTATGTTCATATTTGTGTGTATGTTCATATTTGTGTGTATGTTCATATTTGTGTGTATGTTCATATTTGTGTGTATGTTCATATTTGTGTGTATGTTCATATTTGTGTGTATGTTCATATTTGTGTGTATGTTCATATTTGTGTGTATGTTCATATTTGTGCACGTAAAAAATAATTTGAGATTCGTCTAATGTAGGTCAGCGGTCACATTGTTAAGATTTACCCTGAGGGTGTGAGGGGGGGACTAGATGGGAAGTCATGTCCAAGATGGACATAATCACGATTCAACCGAAGGCTAAGACTGTTCAAGTGAACATCTTAGACTCTTAGACGATACCCCAGTGTTATTATCAGACAGACACCCAAACTTTATCTTCTGGAAAAAGACACCCAGAAGTTATGTTCAGAAAAAGGAACCCAAAAAGTCATCTTCAGATAAAAGACACACACAAGTTATCTTCAGACAGACACGCAAAGATTATCTTCAGACAGACACCCAAAGGTTATCTTCAGACAGACACCCAAAGGTTATCTTCAGACAGACACCCAAAGGTTATCTTCAGACAGACACCCAATGGTTATCTTCAGACAGACACCCAAAGGTTATCTTCAGACAGACATCCAAAGGTTATGTTCAGACAGACACCCAAAGGTTATCTTCAGACAGACACCCAACTATTATCTTTAGACAGACACCCAAAGGTTATCTTCAGACAGACACACAAAGGTTATCTTCAGACAGACACCCAACTATTATCTTTAGACAGACACCCAAAGGTTATCTTCAGACAGACACCCAAAGGTTATCTTCAGACAGACACCCAACTATTATCTTTAGACAGAAACCCAAGTGATTTTTTCAAAGAGACCGCAAAGTATTAAATTCATACAGCAAAAGCAAAAATACACCCGTAACCTGTTTATAGAAATTACCACCAATACTGATGTTAATGAAATCAAACTCATATCTGAAGGCAGACACATTGAGCAGACCTACGGCAAACCCACACCTAATGTTTAGAAAGTCACCCCCACACACACACCCACACGATAACAACCACATCCACATCAGAGTGTTGTCTTTAGAGAGTTAACGATGGGGTGTGGGGAGGGGGGGAGACTCAGAATCCGACTTGATGCCAGAGATTGGCCAGGGGCATGACATTATCCAGTCTCAACACGTTGGCTGAACGTGGACTGTGTTTGGGTTGTCTGGCCCGGGGTGGGGGGGGGCGTGGACAAGTGGACAAGTAGTGTAGTTGGAGGACAGGATGGAGAGGAGGTAGTAGGAGGACAGGATGGAGAGGAGGTAGTAGGAGGACATGATGGAGAGGGGGTAGTAGGACGACAGGATTGGAATGTGTGGGGGCATTTTGTTTATCAATCCTGTACACGCACACCCCTCCCACATCTTTTTGACTTCACTGTCCAGTTCTTGCAGAAACGCATTTGTGTGGTTAATTCTTGGATGGCTCTTATATAGTTCAACCTGAATGACGACAAGACCGAAGCACTTCCTCTTTCGCAATCATGAATAATCCTCTATTTTGTCTCTCCCTACTTCTCTACAGCTAGTTCCGATTTACAGATCACATCATCCTCTATGAATCTTGGCTACATTTCTTCTGGCATTTTTACAAATATCTTTGAGGTCCAACATCTGTTGGAGCAATCCGTTAGGTCAGCTTCTACATTCAATACCTCACAATTATTTTAACAAAAACTCTAGTCTGTACTCTTGTTTTTTCTCTCTCTCTCTCTCTCTCTCTCTCTCTCTCTCTCTCTCTCTCTCTCTCTCTCTCTCTCTCTCTCTCTCTCTCTCTCTCTGTCTCTCTCTCTGTCCCTCTCTCTCTCTCTCTCTCTCTCTCTCTCTCTCTCTCTCTCTCTCTCTCTCTCTCTCTCTCTCTCTCTCTCTCTGTAGTCCTCGTTATTGTAATTTTATTTTTTCAGTTTCACCAAAACGATACATCAGAAAAACACAAAATGCTAATAATTCAGCTATCAGCTGTCAGGTTTGTTCTTGGGTGGAAAAGAGGCGACCATATCACACCGTTACTTCATTTACTTCATTGGCTCCCGGTACAGGCAAGAATTGATTACAAACGGTCCGTCCTCTGCCACAACTTCTTTTCCGACTCATGCTCTTCCTATCTCACTGAACTTCCCTCTGTCTACTCACCCTCTCGTCAGCTACGCTCTTCTGCAGGCACATGTTTTATTTCTGTTCCTAAAACAGGAACCAAATGCATTCGGTGAAGGGTCTTTCTCTTTTTGCACCCCAAAACAATGGAATTATCTGCCATTCATAAAATTCTTACTATTAAGACCTTCAAAACTGAACACAAAACATATCGATTCAAAATTTACTTTAAGAACTAACAATACAGCATTTGTTTGATTGATAAACGTAGCTTATGTGTACCCACTACGGCATACTGTGCTGCATGTTTAATTATGATATGAGATTCTGCAAAATAATGTGTATTGCTTTACCCATGAAAAGATATGCTCTTAAATACAGAGCGAAGTGTGAGTTATTAATTTAAAATGTATGTGTGTGTGTTTGTGTAAAGACAGAGAGACGGTGAGTGTGTGCGCGTGTGTGTGTGAGAGAGAGAGAGAGAGAGAGAATTTGTAGAGCAGCATGGATGCAGATGGGGCGTGGAAAGAGTTGCAATCTATTAGTTATCTCCCTTGTTTACTGATTTTAAATTCATGGGAAGCCAGTCGTATTATTTACTATTTTGGTTAACATTTTTTGCAATCACCTCCCTTGGCATTCCATAAAATAGGCATAATTATGATGCTTATTGTAACGCTTTCAGATTTCGTTTGTTACTGCAAATGATTAAATTATTCGATTAACTTTAATGGAGATGTCGATATCTTTTAAAGTAAGAAAAACTGCTAAACATCAAAATAACGTAAAATAATGGATTCAGATATGCTATCAGATGTGTTATCGTATCTTCAACATTACATACGTTTTTCGATACAGAAAAATTATTGCGTCCTACGTTTATAGTTTATCGACATTTTGTGTCTAGTCTAGCATTTTATCTTGAAATTCTAATAGTGTGTTGATTGTCATAGTTTGTTAAGGCAACAAATTCCACCTTCAATTTTAATGGGGGAAAAATTTTGTATACTTTTGTTTTTAGTCCATAAAGTACGTCACGCTATGTTTGACCATTTTTACCCCCCCCCTCCCCCTGTCACAAACTGTCACAAATCTCGGACCCCCCCCCCTAAAGTACGTCAGGCTTTCGAACAAAAATGTTGTTTTTTATTAACAAAATAATTAAAATTTAATATAAAAAACCGTGACGTCACACATGGCCGGACCCCCCCTCCCCCGTGTCACAATGTTTCACACTTTCTTACACCCCCTCCCCCCCATATGGAGCGTGACGTACTTTATGGACGGCCCCATGTCTGTCTGTCTGTTTTATTATATTATTGAAAGCAATAAAAGATGTTCATTTAGTTCTTGCACATTTAATTTTGATATCAGTGAGTATTTTATGGATGATAGGATTGTCTTATATGTCGTTAAAATACATTCAGTTTTATTATTGTGAAAATTTTTGCATCATTTTCATACATTGATTTCTAAAGCTGAGCCCTGATCGCAACAACAAGAATAAAACTGACAAATTTAAAAAAAAATATTTTTTTTAAAAAAATCTATTATCTCGTGAAGCTCTCAGAGACGGTCGTCAAGTCTTGTAGAATGAATTCGTCGTGGAACACGATGTTCTTGGTATTCAAAAACAATGTCAGAACAAGTAAAGTGTCGTTTGGACTAGAGCAGCGGTTCCCAAACTATGGGTCGCGACGCCTACACTAGGGTTCGCGACGGGTTTTCTGGGGGTCACCAATTGTCGACTAAAAAAATATTTACTATATTTCAAATTTCATCTGATAAATTTGTACTCTCACAAATAAGTGCATTTAACTTTAATCTCAAAAAGAGAAGTTATAAGATGATTTGCAAACATGGCTATAAGTATATATTAATCTATTATCAACAGTTAGCACGCCAAAACAATGTTCAACAAGTGATTGTCACGTGTTCTTCAAAGTATTCTTTGCGATTGGGCGCTAACTTTACAAGATGCCCCGATGCACACTAATCAACAGTGCAGCATTTGTTTGTTAATCGGGGTGTTCCGTTGGCGTGTGCATCAAACCCTGCATGTTGAAGATGGTGAAATTCATTCTTAGGGATTTCAGTGAAGCAAAGATAAAACGAATAACTCTGTCTAATAATACTATTCAGCGGCGTATGTCCGTTGACGTTAAAGAGCAGATTTTGAATGAAATCAAGATTTCATCATTGTTTTCTTTTCAAGTTGATGAATCAACGGACGTAAGCTCGTGTGCTCAATTGCTTGTCTTCGCAAAATGTATTAACTAAGATGATATCAAAGAAGATTTCCTATTTTGTAGTGGACTTGAAATTACTACAAAAAGTGAAGATATTATGGAACAGATAAATACGTTTTTTTAGACTGGAGGATTAAAGTGGGGAAACGTTTGTGGGGTTTGTACGGATGGTGCAAACCCCACAAACGTTGGGACAAATCAGGCTTTTAGGAAAAAGTAAAAGAACTTGCTCCCCAAGCAAGGGGAATCCACTGTATGATCCACAATCCACATGGTAAGTCCTTGCCAGTAAGACTCTCCCAACTCCATTGCAAGAGGTACTTAATGCTCTAATAAAAAATTGTAAATTACGTCAAATCTTTAGCTCTTAACAATCGCCTCTTTAAAGAAATGTGCAAAGACATGGATTCTGATCACGAAGTTCTTCCTTTCAACACTGCAGTATGCTAGTTGTCGTTAGGAAATGTTGTGTCTCGCGCCTTTGAATTGAAAGATGAAACCTGGTTGTTCCTGGAAGTGCAAGCGAAACATGACCTTTTGGTACACTTAAACGACAAAAGTTTGTTTTTAAAAAAATATCATATCTAATCGATATCTTCGAACAACAAAATATGCTAAAATTCACCTGAGAATTAGTAAGCTGGTTGATGACATGCAATTTCAACTATCAAATTAAATTAATTTTTGAACATAATTTAAAATGTAATAATAGCAATAATAAAACTATTCTGTAAAATCTTTATTGAAAATAAATTATTTAAATTTTATTGGTGTCGCGGGTCACATGGCTTTATTAAAAGGGGTCACCACCCAAAAAAGGCTGGGAGCCACTGGACTAGAGGCCTTTATTTTTTTTTGGGGGGGGGGAGAAAATACAAACTTCTTAACAAGAAAGACGCAATAAAATTTAAAAGAATGATGTTTTCTCATAAAATTTCACATAGCACTTGTTTCAGACCAGTGCACCCTCTTTTTTTTTCCCCTTAATTTTTTTAATGAATTTATTAATAAATGGATGAATTAATTTTTTTATAGAGATTAACTTTATAAAAAAAGAAAAATTAGTGAAAGTCCCTTACTAAGAATAGAAATGTAGATTTTAGGGATAACTAGAAATGATTGATGTTATGATTCCATAAAATTACACCAATCCTAAAATTCGAATGACTTTATTAAAATGTTTTCAACTAAGTACGACAAGAAACGTTTTAGCTATAGAAAACGCGATATGCTCTTTTGTTCAAATCGTTTTCAAATAAATGAGACAGTGGATGGGTTCTTTTTTAACATCCTGAAAATATTGACTGTATTTATCAGACAGCTTTCTTTTTGTATCATCAAAGTAAAGGTAGGGGCATTCAGGCCAACAGTCACATAGATCTTATTTAACATATTCACGCGAAGCAAGCCATCTTTAAACGTCAAGACACCCAAGAGAGACGTATTTGTTTTCCCTTGAATTTTCTAAAGTAAAGTTCTACAACGATTTCAAGAACATAGGTATGTCTCTAAAAAGGTGGTTGGGGTGGGGGGGGGGTCGGGGAGATTGCCACTTTTGAAAACAGAACCAAATTACCTCTACTAGTATAACCTTCTCTAAGATTCCTGGCTCATGTTTAACCGCATTCAGATGCGTTACCTCTAACGTAAAAACATGTTACCCACAACAAGACTGAAAGCTCTTCTTTGATTGACTGAACTTAGTTTTAACAGTTGAACACTTTGGTACGATTCTAAACCATCAGTGGACTGGCTCAGCTCTAATTCTCTCCCTTACGCCACTCATGCCGCAGTTGCCTGATATTGATTGACCTCCAAGGGGGATAATTCGTTTAACGGGCTACATCTCAGCGAGAAATTAGACAAGAGACGCTAAAATAGCTGACTTGTAGATATTTTCTTCTTACCCCCGTCTCCTTTTATTTTTCATGTCGATTACCAATATGTTTGCTTTATTCAGATCCTACAGGTATAGTTACTTCAAGCTGTAATCAGATCCTACAGGTATAGTTTCTTCAAGCTGTAATCAGATCCTACAGGTATAGTTTCTTCAAGCTGTAATCAGATCCTACTGGTATAGTTTCTTCAAGCTGTAATCAGATCCTACAGGTATAGTTTCTTCAAGCTGTAATCAGATCCTACAGGTATAGTTTCTTCAAGCTGTAATCAGATCATACAGGTATAGTTTCTTCAAGCTGTAATCGATACTTAAACTATTTTAACCCCTCAAAGTAAGGATCGAGTTTAATTTTGTGTGGTGCTAGAAATAAGACTTTCATGTACGTTTATAACACTAGGACACGTTCAGGGTGTTAATGTTCCTTTAGAAAAATGCCTAGCTCTATTGTAAACACATCGCAAACTTTTTTCATGCCCCTGAACTACGTTAATGTTTTAATGTCCCTCCCCTTTGCATACCCAAATTTATTGCAGGAATTTTTTAATTTACGTTTAAAAATAAACATAAAAATTAAGGAAAAGTTAAGCACTACAGGAGAAAATCAGCATCAAACATCGGGTCATTCTTTCTGTTTTGTTTTTAATGGCAGTGATACTTTTAGTGACTGACCAACTGGTTTTTTGTCTTATCTACACAGAAGATTATTGCGGCAAGGGACGCAGCGGTTATGAAGTGATCAAGCTATTCCTAGCCGCACTTGTTTCACCAATTAGTGTCGGGTACCCATTCGGAGATAGGTGGACTCATGCATACCCTTGGCCCCTGGAACAAATCCCTGCATACACGGAGATTCGAATCCGTAACCCTAAGTACGCCAAAAATGAACAGTCTAAAAGATATTGAAACTCTTAATTGATTTCAACTAATCTTTGAACTGCATTCAATCTCTGGAGAGCATTTACCTGTGACCCCCTCCCCTCCAAAATTAATCTCATTGTGTGTGTTTTTTTCCCACTAAGCTTCACGTACTTGGTTTACCTGATCAAACTTTTTACCAACAAGCCCACAGAAACGAAACGAAACAAAACGTTGCTTCACGCAGATACAACTGTCTGTTTGTTGCCACCCATTCGAGGTTTCATACCACACATCTACATAATGTATCCATCCGCTGTCCACCTCAAACTTTTAAAATAACTTCCCTTGGGCTAAGCTGCATGGAAAATTGGAATTCTACAAAGAAATATTCCACCACAAGAAGAACAAAAATTATTATTATATGAGGATGTGATCAACTACTGAAAAATATCGGCATTTATTTGAAGCCATAATTTTATTAAAACTTTGTGATATCCTAATCCTGTATATGACACTGCAATAATTAAAACATATTTTCATATCAATAATCTTTGTGAAGGTTTTCCCTTCAGGTGGCTTACAGCCCTTGTGTAAAACACGAAAAAATCATAATAGTTAATTTATTGATGAGGAAGGCATTTTCATGGGATATCTATTTGAAATTTTTATTTCTACACAAATTTACTTTTATCTTTTCTTAAGACTTCTAATCTCACATTAAGGAATGCGATATCCTTTCCAGTCAAACCCTGCACAGCTAAGGTCCCATTTATAGACACTAGTAATAATAATGACTATAATAATTACTATAATAATAATAATACCAAAAAAACACAATAACAACAACTATAATAGCAATCAAAAATAATAATGATAATTAAATGTAATTATAATAATAACAAAAATAATGCTAATTTCTATGGCGACTGGTATCCATCCATCCGTTATCGCATGAAAATAAGCAATGTGAAGAAAAAATGACGACAGAGAAAAAGAGGCAGGTGAATCAGAGAACAGTGAACAAGTTGGGTAAGGGGCGGTCCATAAAGTACGTCACGCTATCTTTGACCATTTTAAACTCCCCCTCCCCCTGTCACAAACTGTCACACAACTCGGACCCCCCCCCCACTAAAGTACGTCACACTTTCGAACTAAAATTTCGTTTTTATTTACAAAATAATTAAAATTTAATATAAAACAGCGTGACTTCACACATGGCTGGACCACCTCCCCCTGTTATAAACTGTCACACTTTCTTACACCCCTACCCCTCTCTGGAGCGTGACGTACTTTACGGACGGCCCCTAATGCTGGGGAAAATTTCAATTTAATTTAAGCTTTGTTCAATACCAACGTATTTTTCATGAAAGCATCTATTATTATTAATCCATGTACAACTTACAGTACAACACAAAATTGACATCTCGTTTAAAATAATAAACATTTACAAAAACTCAAGAAAGCCACACAATGAAAACATTATATAACGTAGTCTGTATCAGTTGTCGCAAATTTCTACACCTAGTGCAGAGTCCGTTAATAGACTTAAATGTATGTTTTAAAAGTCATTTTTACTCTCAGAACTTAATATTTATTTTAGAATCCTATATATGTAACACACTTAAGCCACTTTTCAATAAGCGTTTAATTTCATGGCGGAAATCTCTTAAGAGAACATCAGGGTATTTATTTAATTCCATGGCGGATACCTATGTAAAGAACATCCGGGTATTTAGATGGAACAATCCCATTTAGATATTAATCTAACTTTTTTTTTAAATTTCATTTAAACTTATCTCAACAGATCTTTGTTATTTTACGTTAATTTGAGTAAACTTTTTGAACTTAACCAGTAACTTGCTTTCGACTTATTATACCAAAAATGTGAATGCGCGTTGTTATTTCTATATTTATGATGTAAAACATTGTTTTACCTCGCTAAAAAGAAATTTAACATTACGTAATGAGAAAGGATGATTTCCGGTCTCAGAAATGACAATCCCAGACGTGGGCATTCAAATTATTAAACGCTATATCAATGTAAATCAATGTCAATTGAATATGTTCTACCGAAGGCCCATAGAAAAAAGAAAAAAAATGGGGCCATCCATACATGACGTCACGCACGTTGTGGGGAGGGGGTCCACACACTTGTGATGATGCATGACGAGGGGGAAGGGGGTGTTTGACAATATGTGACGTCATATCAAAACTCGCACCTTCAAATAAAAGTTCAATTTAAATATTTCGTTTCGTACAATTTATTTTATGACGTTTTACATGGCTTAACGCGTGTTACGTTATTAGAGTGCAACTTTACACTAAATTTATACTTGAGTGGCAAAAAATGTATTTGAAATGTGTTCTTTTTCACATAGATTATACAGCTTTAATGACGTCATATTGGAAGGGGGGCGAATTAGTTTTTGTGACAATGCGTGACGAGGGGTTGGGGAGTAAAAAATCGACCAAAATCGCGTGACTTCATTTATGGACGGCACCTATTCAAAAAAATATAATAATAATAAGAATAAATAATTTTAAAATAATAGTTTTAAAAAATAATATATTAGTTCATTTTTAAATTTAACTATTTCCAAGAAATGATATGAAATTATTACTTGAATCATTTTATTTAGACATTATGACTCTTGTCAAGGCTACCAGAATAGAAATTTGTTGTTTTGGCGCGGGTGGGTGGAGGGGAGGGGGATGAAGTTTAACACAAATTTAGTGGTGTGACGGGATCTTGTTGAATAACCAATCACTAGCCTTGGTTCAGCGTATCACGTGATGCGAGAGCTCTGAGCAGACTCGATGGGTGATGGCCTCCCGCGCTTTGAATGAGAAGACCAGTTTTATTTCAAGAGGATTCAAACATCAGATTAATTTGTATTTTATTTTAACTAAGCATTAACTCGGGAGCTGATTATCGCAATGGTTAATGAATAAGGATATACCCGGTGTTGGAGGTAAGTTCCGGGAAATAACTCGATTCTTTAAAGAGTTATATATATACTTTGCACCTTCTTACTTTAAGATTTTTTTCTGGTGAAGACATTTATATGTATCTAGAGGTCTGTTTTCTATTATTAATGATAATTAAATTATCCACCAAATGTAACAGATATTTGTACAACTCACATCTTATTTATTACACTTACAGGCGCTCTTTCTAAACAGAAAAAATATTGCGTCCTATGCTTATCCATGGTATCGATCTCATGATCTGCTCTTATAACCTTACTAAAGTAAAGTCAAATGACCATCATGTAGAAAATTAAACGTCTGACCTTCACCTTTAATGACAGTTTCACACTGTGTGATGTCTCAATACATATTGGTTGATATTTTTCGTTGGTGCTGAGGTCTAAACACATTTTTTTTAGTTGATTGACAATGATTGACAATGATTGATTTTCGGGAACTTCGTCCATAAAGTGGCTATTTTGTACTATCATTACTTAAATATGTATACTTTTTGTGTGCTGTGGTTGTATACGTTTGCTGTTGCATCTCATTGAATCTTCCTCCTCTATCAACGTTTCGCTCCAAGCATCCGCCTTCGTGACACATTATGATCATGGCTGTCATGGCTATTTCGAAACAAGGTGTTACGTGTGTCATAGTGTTTACATGTGTCATAGTTTTACGTGTGTCATAGCTTTTAGTATGTCATAGGTTTATGTGTGTCATAGTTCAAAGTATGTCATAGATATATGTGTGTGTCATAGTTCTAAGTATGTCATAGGTTTATGTGTGTCATAGTTTGAAGTATGTCATAGATATATGTGTGTCATAGTTTTATGTATGTCATAGGTTTATGTGTGTCATAGTTTTAAGTGTGTCATCGGTTTACCTGTGTCATATTTTTACGCGTATCTTAGTGTTACGGTTACATGTGTCATAGTTTTACGTATGTCATTGTTAGAGATGCCGTTAGAAAAGCCCGCTTTCTACCTTCATTTACACTAGGGGCTGTCCATAAAATACGTCATTAAATTTTTGGCGATTTTTACCTCCCCCCTCCCCCTTGTCAACAACTTGTCAAACTTCCAGAGACCCCCCCTATATAATTACGTCAACATATGATTACCCCACCCCCCCAAAAAAAAATAATAAAGAAATAAAGAAAATAATAATAATAAATTGAAGGAAAAAAACAATATTTAAAATAGACTAGTTTACAACTACAACACAAAAGTGAATAAAAGTCAAATGCTTAGAAAAACAAAGTTTAATAAAGTTTTGACTTATGAACATATTTCCAATTTATAACTACAAAGGCTTACTCTAAACAGAAAAGAGATTATAGGGTTTACAAAAATGTTTACACATTACATCTTTAAGTTATGCACATATTTCAAATAATTATAACACTTTAAAGACTATTTAAATAAACACAAAGACGTGTTATAACTTCAAGAAGCAGAAACGAGATTAAAAAGTTAAACTATAAATACACTTTTAATTTATTAACATTTTTTTTACAAACAAATACAAATCTTATATCTATATCCTAGCCGCTATATCTTCCCATGGAGATCTCAAATGTTCTTCAATTGTTATTATTGGCATACGTTCTGGCTGAATAATTTCTTGTGGAACCGAAACACCAGACAAGTCAACATTTTCCTCATCTAGCCATTCTATACTTAGCATCTCCCCATGAGCAATAATTGCTTTGAGCTCTCTCTGTATTTTGGCTGCCACTCGCATTAGACGAATTCTTTGGTGTATGGTGCATGTAGTATTTGACTGGGCCCAGGCATACAGTGTTGGTGCTGTTGAACGTGCTTCTTTAACATGGCTTGCGAAGCAACATAAAGGTGTCAGATTTTACAGATCCGTTCAAACATAAGCAACTGAATAGATGGACAATATATATCATATGGATGAATTTTGAATGCTTTTGCTGATCGGGGTAATATGTTTTCAACTTTCACAGACTGGTTGAAGAAAAGAGATGGAAATCTATGCGATTTTATTTGAGATACTTCTGGTGCTTTAAGGCCCTCATTAGTTTGGCAGATTGAAATTCGTGGGGGGGGGGATAAATCGATCAGCCATAATATCAAAGTACGAGCTTTTAATCGGTTGGCAACAAGTTCAATTACAACATTTGACAATTGTAGAAAGTACTGACTTGTTCTTAAATGGTTTTGATATTTGATTATTACATTTTCAATTTCAAGCTCAGACTTTTCAGATACAATTAAATCTGCCACTGTTGGAAAATTGTCTTTGCTTACTTGCTTCCATATTTCTGACAATGTTTCGCCAGCATATTTGAAGTTTAATTTTTCCAACTCTTCATCAATTGGTCGACCTTGTGTGTCGAGGTGGCTTCCAAAATTTTCATGTGGCAAAATTAGTTCCGACAGTTCTCGACTAAGAGGAGCCATCCGCCTTTCTATTCGAATAAAAGCATTTCTAACAGGCACATTCGTTGCTACAAACATTGCATCAATGTTCTGCTTCACAAAATGATAGATGGCAACATCATTAACTTTTTTATACCTTGGATTGTCATCAGGTCCACCATCCACAGACATATTAAGAATCGGTTTGATCATCTTGTTGCTTGGATCCTTTGTAACAATGTCAAACTCTTCCAATTCAAGTAGTCCAGTCACAGGCTATAAGCTGATGATGAGCAATGTTTGCCTGATACGATGGCTATGTAAGTTGGGCCTGCATATGTTACAGCTTCGGGTTTACCTAACCCGTCTTTTTGGATTTCAATGCAAACATAAACAGATGTTATGAGATTGTGTCTAGATGCTATTACCCAGTCGTAATCAGGCAATGTTACGCGGTATTCGACATGCATTAAAAGTGGAGCTTTTTATTGTAGTTAAATTCAAATGTTTTATAATACAATTAAATAGGAAGGGGCTGCGGTAATGAACGATTAATTTAATGACTAAAAGTTAATTGCCTTTAACAAATTTCATCACTGACGTTCCGCGAATCAAGAGGAAATGAAAGTAAGATGACTGTTTCAATAAGCAACGTTCATCCCCTGAACCAAGTACCGTTAGTATGCAAGTGTGTTTGTGTAACTGGTTATCTGATGACATTTGAACGCGAAAAGAAGCGCTATTGTGTTGAATAAAGCAGATATGTGTCCATTTCTTAAATTATTGACGTTTTTGTTTTATCTAATTAATGTTAAAGATTAAATATATGAACAATTATTTCTCTACGCTATCCTAGAAGTAAACTGAGAAATAAAATTAAATATACCTCACAGCTTCAGTATGCTTTTTTGAACGTATAATTTCAATAGTTTATTTAACCTCACAGTTTCAGTATGCTTTTTTGAACGTATAATTTCAATAGTTTAAAAAAAATAAATATTTAGTGAAATATGTACAAAAATACATACAAAACTAGAGACCATCAAGGGTGTAAAATTTGAAATGCAACAGATTTCACCTTCAGGGGTTACCCAAAGGACATTAAAAGTCCCTGTGGGGGTGTTAGGTAGACACCTCAGCCGACGCCACGCGCCGAATACTCCGGCGAATTTTCGTCCGCCAAAAATCCGCCGGAAAATATGCGGCGCTCCGCATTAGCCTAACAGCTGATAAACTACATCGCATTTGTTTTATTGATGACAATTATAAACTGATATTCTAAGTGCAAATCAGTTATTGAGTGACAGAAACTGAATGAGTGGAATGCATTCATGCACTGTATTAGTAGGACAGCATAAAACTTTTTGTTTCTATTGTTTAAATAATAAACTTTTTCTGAAGTATTGTAAAAGTGTTGTAAAAGTGTTTTATTGCTGAAGTTTTATTTCGTCCGAATATTTCGTAATCAGCCGAAAATCAACCGCAAATATCAATTTACGGAGAAATCCGGCTAATCCGGATATCCACCACAAAATTATGTCAGCCAGCCGAAATTTTTTAAAAATTCGGCTTGCAGGTCTAGTGTTATTTCACCGGCATTGAATAGCCCAGGGACTGACTGGCCCAGATTGTCAGCATTAACAGACATTCATTTAGGCAAGCTCGATAAAAGTGGAGTAAAATGTCCAGATTTAAAACTTGGTTTTCTACAATCTTATTCTTTTTATTACCACATTTTTATTAACTTGCTTTCGTGTCTGTCTGTCTGTCCGGAATTTTTCTAATTTGCCAATGTAAAATTAAACCACTTCTGGTGGTCCTAGAGAGCTCAAAATTTTACCACAGATAGATATTGGATGACAACGCTTTTTATCAAAATTTCAGATCGATCGAATGTACCGCAATTAAATTATTACATATTATAGTGTATCTCTATATAAGCATATGCATCAGTCTGTTGTAACTCAATTTCACGTGCCGAGTTCACCCCGTGACCTCATCGCCATGGTATTAAAACGTTGGGCGGGCGCTGATGAGGTGTTTTGCAAAATAAATAGAGGTCAAAAAAAGATTTTTTAAAACCACGTTTATATTAGTGGACTAAAAAGAAGAAAATAAATAAAGGTAAAAAAGGATTTCTAAAAAACTCGTTTTTATAGGTGGACTAAAAAGAAGAAAATAATTTAAAACGTATAAGTTCAAGTACTTTGATTTAATATTACTTAAAAAGTGGGGCGGGTGCTTATGAGGTTTAACATATGCAGTTCACCCATTCTCTCACTTATAGATCTCTCTTTTGCCTTCTAAATTATAAATCTTTAACTTTCATACCATACACCCGCCCCACGTGTTTAGGTATATTAAATGAAAGTACTTGAACTTATAAGTTTTAAATTAGTTTCGTCTTTTTAGTCCACTTATAAAAACGTGGTTTTAAAAAATCATTTTTTACCTTTATTTATTTACTGCTTGGTAGATTTTTGCCTATGTGTGTGTGCGTGGAAACTGAAGTTGCGTGATGGTCACATTGTCACGGAAGTTGCGTGGTGGTCACATTGTCATGATTTACCAATGATTTATTTTATTTTAATTTAAAATATAACTCTCTCAAATTGTTCTCAGACATTTCCCCATGACATTACTTCTGTGTCTCTGAAACATTTCCAAATAACATTACTTCTGTGTCTCTGAAACATTTCCAAATAACATTACTTCTGTGTCTCTGAAACATTTCCAAATAACATTACTTCTGTGTAGCGGAAACCTTTCCAAATAACATTATTTCTGTGTAGAGGAAAGCTTTCCAAATAACATTATTTCTCTGTAGCGGAAATCTTTCCGAATAACATTATTTCTGTGTCTTGGAACACCTTTTTTTTGCTATCGAGATCTGTTATCTTAAATACATTTCAGCGGCTTCTCCTCTTCCCCACTTCCTCTATCGCCCTTCCCCCTCCCCCCCCCCACCAATTACTTTCATACCCGTCTCACGTTCCCCTAGAGACGTTCTCTCTTGCATTCAATTCCACCAAACCGATTACCAAACTACTTTTAGAGTGCGTGGTGGGGGAAAAGGGAAGTTTAAAAAAATGTTTTTTTAAAAACAACAAAACATTAGGTTAATAAGTCCGGGATATAGTAAATTTAAGCGTCCTTATAGCTGTTTCTCTCTATTATTTCTATAAGTTCTTGAAGACATCAAGTGACGTAACCAAAATTTCTGCATAAATGGGGAACATTTATAGCGTTGAATTCTCCGTGTTGGTGATATGCGACGCCATTCCACATCAAAGAATTATTATTATTATTATTTATTTTATTGTATTTAAATATTTATAGTGGGGGGGGGGCGTGGTAAATTTATTAAAGTTCTACATAATGATCTTCAGCCTTTGCTTGGACTCAGAGTCACAGAAGAAGATGACTTTAGGGAGGGGGGGGGGTCCCAATTATTCCAATAATACAGTTCTACTATCCCAAACAACTTATTTTAGTTAGGATACTGAAATTAATATATGCTTGGGATAGTATAAGTACATAATTGGAATATATCATTACTTATACAGTTCCAAACATGCATCAGTCTCTATTTATCAACATATTTAAATACATTAAAATTAAACAATCAATTCAACAATTATTTTTTTTTAAAAAAACGTTAATTCCACTTAGAGCTCAAACTCATGTACATAGATACATAAGTGTGCGTGGCATAAAGATCTGTACACATGTTTTGTTTTTTTTTAATTTGAGACCGAGGTTGGGGGATCCTGGTTTGAAAAAAAGTGTGGGGGGGGGTTCGTTTATGGCTCTCGATGGATGGATGGCCAGAGAAAAAAAAAGTGTTTAGGCAACCGAATTTGAAAAAAAATGAAGATATTTACAATTTCTCGCAACACTTAGATAAGTTCATTATTAAATTAAAATCTCGCCAGAGTCTGTTTTACATTCTTGGAAATAAAAGGATTGTATCTTTCAAGCAAACTATAAAAAAACCGACATGTTCAACAATCAGGCCTCGTGGGTAAATTTAGATTGTTTTCCTAGACATTTAATACCGTAAGCTGTTTTCAAAGAATGCCCTCCAGCTCAAAATTATTTCCGTTTTCGTTCGGAAAACTCACACTTTCCACAAAACTTCCTCATGTAACTTTCTAGGACATCTGAGTTTTCTAGAAAGACTTGTTGTTATTTTTCTGATCCGGAAATGGTGGGCAGTGTGTTTTAAAAGGATATTCTCGTGTTTTATTGATGAACCCACAACAGAATTTTAAAGAAACTGAACCAATAAATAAAATAATGATAAAAACTAAATAGAAATAGAATTTTTTTTGTGTTGAGAAAACGGGATTGAAATCCAAGTTGCATCTTAAGGTTTTTAATTGTAAACGTATCCCTATAAACTTATTTATCAGTTATTTTCAAGGTATTTCCATTTGCTTACTTTCTGTGGCTTAACACACACAAAAAAGACTTATTTTTAGCGTTTTGGTCCTTTATTTCTGAATCGAAATGTCGAATTTGTTAAATTTGAGGAACTCTGCAATGTTGAACAAAATTCTGCATTCAATCGAAATTCAGCATAGCCGTTTGGAAAAAAAAACAATTTAAAACTAAAGTAATACCGGTATTTTCAATGATACGTGTATGAGAGATTATAACGATGGAATGGATCAAAGGCAAGTTAGAACTATTCAGTGTAAAACACACACAAACACACACACGCAACAATGCACGCACACTTTTACTTAAACACATTTCCTGCAAGAAATGATAGCAAATAGTGAGCAAGAATAAGTTTACAGAAGATAACAAAAACAAAAGGAGCTTTATTTGTCGAATGTATCCAACTTCCATAATCATTATAATTCTATAGTAAAGAGAAATAAAGAGCAGTGTAAAAGAGAAACATAAAGAAATAAATCAATTTTTTTTTAAATCAAGGAAAACATGGAGACGTTACGAAAATTATCACAAAAAAATAAAATAAATGAAACTAAAGATAACATCAAGATATAAAAATAACTTTTGAGAGAAATGGGGAATTAAGACCAGTATTAATTATATATTTTTTTTTAATAAAGCATTGTGAAGAAAAAGTATAAATTATTTTAACCCTCTGTTCTGTCTCCGTTTTACATTTTTGATTTACAGGAGTTGAAAGTGGAAAAAAATGAATCCTCTGTTTAAGAAGTTAGAACCCTTTTACTTAAAATAGTTTCCCACAATGGAAAGTCCGCCTCTTATTACCTATATATATATATATATATATATATACATATATATAGAGAGAGAGATAAAGAAGAAGTCCGTGCATATCTGACAGAAGCGAAGCAGACGTTAACTTTCAGCATTTTGATCGAATGTAAGTCATTTTTTAAAAAAACAACATATTTTTAATTAATTCTTATTTTAATTAAATAAGTCTGTTTCCCAAGCCTTAGGTTAAGACACATTGTCACATTGTGATTTTGTTTTGAAAATTTGTATTGAATTTTGTTGATGACGTGATTTATAATTATTATCGAAGGACATTGACGTCAGCTCAAATTATCACTCTTTCTAGAACATGGCATTGTTCTCTACGAGGACATTAGACAAACATAGACTCTTTCTAGACAAGGCATTGTGCTTCAGAATATACTCTTTTCTATAAACAATATTTTTATTTAAAGTAATCACACAAAAACACTAACAAAATAAAGGCTTTTTTCCTTCTAGATTTAGAGTTAATTTAAATAACAGACTCATTTTACGTAATACACCTAAGAAGTTACATTAAAATTGATGTATGCCTAAATAATTTTTTTCAAATTTTGGTTCTTACCTTCACCCCGCCTCCACACGCACCCCCCCCCCACTCAAAATATATAATACAAACTTAATGTTAACCCACGAAGCTGTAGAAAACTTAAGAATGTATCTGATGTACATATGATATTTATAATACAAACTTAATGTTAACCCACGAAGCTGTAGAAAACTTAAGAATGTATCTGATGTACATATGATATTTATAATACAAACTTAATGTTAACCCACGAAGCTGTAGAAAACTTAAGAATGTATCTGATGTACATATGATATTTATAATACAAACTTAATATTAACCCACGAAGCTGTAGAAAACTTAAGAATGTATCTGATGTACATATTATATTTATAATACAAACTTAATGTTAACCCACGAAGCTGTAGAAAACTTAAGAATGCATCGGATGTACATATGATATTTATAATACAAACTTAATGTTAACCTACGAAGCTGTAGAAAACTTAAGAATGCATCTGATATACATATGATATTTATAATACAAACTTAATGTTAACCCACGAAGCTGTAGAAAACTTAAGAATGTATCTGATGTACATATGATATCCATACACGCTACAGATCTCTAGCTTATTTTCCTTCCTCATGCCCATTTGTGTGAAGAAGTCTCAAGGATATATTCATAGAGACTATGTTTGTTGTGGACATGTTCGGGTGTGTCGTCCGGGTCTGGGGAACAACTCCATCACAATGCCATGTGTTAATGAGCCTCGGTGGATCTCAACCAGCGTTTTGGCTTGCATTCGATTTTAGCCATATTCAACAATATGAGAAGGTTTTTTTACAAAAGTTATTTTCTTCCAAGAAAGCCGATCTGAATTAACATGTATACCAAAACTTTTGAACATCTATTATAATAAACAAACATTCCAAAATGCTTCTTTTTATTTTTTTTTGAACAGTTAAAAAAATTAAGAACACTTGTTCTTGTCGACATGCTGTTTGTTTTTATCCTCTGTAGAGAGTTTACTTTTTGTGATGAGCAAACGAATTACTTTACTTTGAAAAAAAATCATCAAATCTAATTTCGACTTCTTTACCCTATTCATACACAAAAAGGTGAAAAAAACTACCCCTACAAACTACCCCTACAAACTACCCCTACAAACCACCCCTACAAACTACCCCTACATACTATCCCTACAAACTACCCCTACAAACTACCCCTACAAACTACCCCTACAAACTACCCCTACAAACCACCCCTACAAACTACCCCTACAAACTACCCCTACAAACCACACCTAAAAACTACCCCTACAAACTACCCCTAAAAACTACCCCTACAAACCACCCCTACAAACTACAAATACGTCATAACACATACAACATAAACAAGTCCCAGAACCCACGATTCAAACAAGTCATTGAGCCCACGTACAAACAGGTCCCAGAACCCACGATGCAAACAAGTCCCGTAGCCCCCGATACAAAAAAAATCATTGAGCCCATGTTGCAAACAAGTCCTGAAGCCCACGGTTATGCCAGAACAGATGCTGAGATGGTAATTATGTCATTCCCCCTCACGTAATGAGAACACAGGCGCCGGTGTCCCGATATACACCAGGGCTGGATGTATTGTAATGGAGACGTTTTCTTTGTTCCATATATTCATGAGTATCGATTGTGGCCTGGCGGTGAGAATTTTCATAGTACATCAGACTCCTTCCTGAAGATAGTAGTTTTGATAGGATATCAGTCAGCTCTCTGAAGATAGTAGTTTTGATAGTAAATCACACATCTCTCTAAAGATAGTAGTTTTATATTTCTTAAAACTTTTCTCTGAAGATAGTAGTTTTCATAGTAATCATACTTCTCTCTGAAGATAGTAGTTTTGATAGTAATCAGACTTCTCTCTGAAGATAGTAGTATTGATAGTATATGACACATCTCCCTGAGGGATAGTAGTTTTGATAGTACACCAGACTCTGTTGACTTGACTATTTTCTTATTACTTAAGGTAACAGAGGAGTTTTTTAAGGCCAAGAACTCTAATGCGTCATATTTGTTCAATCCTATTAATTCAGATATTTTTAGATTTCAATATTTTAGAATTTATGTATAGCTTGAAAATTTTAACTTTTCACTTGTCACAACTGTGCATTTTTAAGGGAGATATAAAGGTCATCTATTACGGTCAAGGAATGGAAATACATAAAATAATGACAAGTATTACTCTAAAAAAATTATGTAAACGCTACGAACTCTCTCCTTTCTGTTTACCACAAGAGTGTCGTGTAGCTTAAGCGTTGTCTAAGGAATACTACAAACAAGCTGTCACACTCAATAATCAGCAAGGAAGAAAACTCAAACTTGAAACTAACAAAATAAATCTTTTTGTGTGGGTCATCCCTTACGTCATACTACCAAAACATCAGACCTCAGTGATCTCCGTTCTGGCTGGTCACTTTGACCAGTGCCAAAATCAAGACATCAAACCTGCAAACTTTCTCCTCATCATTATCTCGACATCTGTCCTGTTGATTACAGCTCACCCTTTACCTCCCTTTATAATCAACCTTAATCCTCAACGCCCCACATTCTGTTGAACACTCAAACGCCCCACATTTTGGTGAACACTCTAACGCCCCACATTCTGGTGAACAATCTAACGCCCCACATTCTGGTGAACACTCTAACGCCCCACATTCGGGTGAACACTCTAACGCCCCACATTCTGGTGAACAACCCCAACGCCCCACATTCTAGTGAACACTCTAACACACCACATTCTGGTGAACACCCTAACGCCCCACATTCTGGTGAACACTCTAATGCCAAACATTCTGGTGAACACTCTAACGCCCCACATACTGGTGAATACTCTAACGACCCACATTCTGGTGAATACTCTAACGCCCCACATTCTGGTGAACACCCCAACAACCCACATTCTGGTGAACACCCCAACGCCCCACATTCTGGTGAATACTCTAACGCCCCACATTCTGTTGAACACCCCAACGCCCCACATTCCGGTGAACACCCCAACGCCCCACATTCTGGTGAACACTCTAACGCCCCCTATTCTGGTGAACACCCCAACGTCCTATATTCTGGTGAACACTCTAACGCCCAACATTCTGGTGAACACTCTAACACACCACATTCTGGTGAACACCCCAACGCTCCACATTCTGGTGAACACTCTAACGCCCAACATTCTGGTGAACACTCTAACGCCCCACATTCTGGTGAACACCGCAACGCCCCACTTTCTGGTGAACACTCTAACGCCCCACATTCTGGCGAATACTCTAACGCCCCACATTCTGGTGAACACTCTAACGCCCCACATTCTGGTGAACACTCTAACGCCCAATATTCTGGTGAACACCCCAACGCCCCACATTCTGGTTAACACTCCAACGCCCCACATTCTGGTGAACACTCTAACACACCACATTCTGGTGATCACCCCAACGCCCCACATTCTGGTGAACACTCTAACGCCCAACATTCTGGTGAACACTCTAACGCCCCACATTCTGGTGAACACCCCAACGCCCCAAATTCTGGTGAACACTCTAACGCCCCACATTCTGGTGAACACTCTAATGCCCCACATTCTTTTGAACACTCTAACGCCCCACATTCTGGTGAACACTCTAACGCCCCACATTCTGGTGAACACCCCAACGCCCCAAATTCTGGTGAAAACTCTAACGCCCAACATTCTGATGAACACTCTAACGCCCCACATTCTGGTGAACACTCTAACGCCCAACATTCTGGTGAACACTCTAACACACCACATTCTGGTGAACACCCCAACGCCCCACATTCTGGTGAACACCCCAACGCCCTACATTCTGGTGAACACTCTAACACACCACATTCTGATGAACACCCCAACGCCCCACATTCTGGTGAGCACTCCAACGCCCCACATTCTGGTGAACACTCTAACGCCCCACATTCTGGTGAACACTCTAACGCTACACATTCTGGTGAACACTCTAACGCCCCACATTCTGGTGAACAATCTAACGCCCCACATTCTGGTGAACACTCTAACGCCCCACATTCTGGTGAACACTCTAACGCCCCACATTCTGGTGAATACTCTAACGCCCCACATTCTGGTGAACACTCGAACGCCCCACATTCTGGTGAACACTCTAACGCCACACATTCTGGTGAACACTCTAACGCCCCACATTCTGGTGAACACCCCAACGCCCCACATTCTGGTGAACACCCCAACGCCCCACATTCTGGTGAACACTCTAACACACCACATTCTGGTGAACACCCCAACGCCCCACATTCTGGTGAACACTCTAACGCCCAAAATTCTAGTGAACACTCTAACGCCCCACATTCTGGTGAACACCCCAACGCCTTACTTTCTGGTGAACACTCTAACGCCCCACATTCTGCTGAATACTCTAACGCCCCACATTCTGGTGAACACCCCAATGCCCCATATTCTGGTGAACACTCTAACGCCCCACATTCTGGTGAACACTCCAAAGCCCCACTTTCTGGTGAACACCCCAACGCCCCACATTCTGGTGAACACTCTAACGCCCAAAATTCTAGTGAACACTCTAACGCCCCACATTCTGGTGAACACCCCAACGCCTTACTTTCTGGTGAACACTCTAACGCCCCACATTCTGCTGAATACTCTAACGCCCCACATTCTGGTGAACACTCTAACACACCACATTCTGGTGAACACTCTAACGCCCCACATTCTGGTGAACACCACAACGCCCAATTTTCTGGTGAACACTCTAACTCCCAACATTCTCACATTCTGGTGAACACCCCAACGCCCCACATTCTGGTGAACACTCTAACACACCACATTCTGGTGAACACCCCAACGCCCCACATTCTGGTGAGCACTCTAACGCCCCACATTCTGGTGAACACTCTAACGCCCCACATTCTGGTGAACACTCTAACGCCCCACATTCTGCTGAATACTCTAACGCCCCACATTCTGGTGAACACTCTAACACACCACATTCTGGTGAACACTCTAACGCCCCACATTCTGGTGAACACCACAACGCCCAATTTTCTGGTGAACACTCTAACGCCCAACATTCTCACATTCTGGTGAACACCCCAACGCCCCACATTCTGGTGAACACTCTAACACACCACATTCTGGTGAACACCCCAACGCCCCACATTCTGGTGAGCACTCTAACGCCCCACATTCTGGTGAACACTCTAACGCCCCACATTCTGGTGAACACTCTAACGCCCCACATTCTGGTGAACACTCTAACGCCCCACATTCTGGTGAACACTCTAACGCCCCACATTCTGGTGAACACTCTAACGCCCCACATTCTGGTGAACACTCTAACGCCCCACATTCTGGTGAACACTCTAACGCCCCACATTCTGGTGAACACTCTAACGCCCCACATTCTGGTGAACACTCTAATGCCCCACATTCTGGTGTTCATTCAAAAGCCTCCACATTCTGGTGTCCACCATTTTGATGTGTTCATCAGTCAAATTAAATATATATCACGCACATCTGATTACAACAGTAAGCTTGAAAAGCGCATATGATCATGTCGCAGGAAAGTCGTTCATATTTCTTTACTAATTAAAACTTACAATACAACTTTCATGGCTGTGTTATTATTTTTCATTTATTTTTATTTTTCACGTAGATATACCTGTGTGTGAAGTCGTTGCCCGTGGCTTGAAATACGTTTGTTCCATCCTAGACTTTCGCTGGAATACATCGATCAGAAATAGTTCCTAAAAGTCCTCTTAGATACCTGAATCGCACAACTTATGATTCATCACATCAAGTGTTACTTCAAGTAAATTATTAGGATTTATAAAATACTATTTAAACTCAGACTACTTTGTAAACGAATCAAATATTTTTTAATCATCAGACAATGTCCTTGAAAAAATACCATAAACTGATTGTACAAATAGTACGGCTGCGGAAATTTACGATTAATTAATTATTACAAAATGTATTCAATTAAAATTAATTTGATCGATTAAAATTCGATTAAAATTTCAGAAAATATTAATAATATTTTTTTCCAATTAATAATTAAATAATATTTAATATTAAAATTAATTAAAAATATTAAATATTAAAAATTAATTTAATATTAATAATTTATATTTTTGTTACTTACATACTTTTCCCTCGTATTATTATTATTTATTTAGAAGTGCATACGTCAACAAAAAATAGTTGTTTTCCTTTCTTGCATAGCAGAACGAATTAGCTGTGCTACGTCACACAATTCGGGAGTCATGGAATTACCGCGACTTAACCAATTTCGCGAAATAATGAATCGCAAATTAATGGGATCTATATATGAGTTATAAAAATATAATTAATTGAAATTAATCTATTAATTGGTTACTCCCCCCGATTAATCGAACAATTTTTTTAATCAGTGCCAGCACTAATAAATAGATAACTATCAAATTTATCTCTTTGTTAAAATAATGGTTTTAGATCTCATCCCTCTATAGGGGCCGTCCATAAAATACGGCACGCTCCAGAGGGGGGAGGGGCTGTAAGAAAGTGTGACAGTTTGTGACAGGGGGAGGGGGGTCCGGCCATGTGTGACGTCACGCTGTTTTATATTAAATTTTGATTATTTTACTAATAAAAAACAACATTTTTGTTCGAAAGTGTGACGTACTTTAGGGGGGGGGGTCCAAGATGTGTGACAGTTTGTGACAGAGGGGAGGGGGGTAAAAATCGTCATAAATAGCGTGACGTACTTTATGGACTGCCCCATATCTAATTTTTAATGAACCTGTCGGTCAAACCAACGATAATATAGAAAACACATTGGACGTTCTCGATATTTGTGCTAAATAACATTTACATTTTGTAAAAGAAGATAACGTTTTTTTGGTGTGTAATACTTTCATAAATATGATGTAATAAATCTGGATATAAGTGGGGTGAGATTCCAATCAGGGTGTGTAGAAAATACAGTTATATATAAAAAGGGATTACGTGAGCCTGACAGGACACCACGAAACAAGAAGCGTGTCGGCAAAAGGCCTTCTTCAGATATAAACTAGAACCAATTTAAAATTTTAAAAACCCGTTAAAAAACCAAGTTTTTTACTATAAATCCTTTATGTAAGAGACGTAACTAAAAGAATGTTCATTATAATACGCAGCGCAAGACCATCCAACAATACAAAATTGTAGTGGTGTCGTAAAACATGTTTAATACAATGCGCACCGATCAGGAATATGTTTATAAAAAGTGTTGTCAATAAAATACGCACCGTATTGCGCGACAGAAAGGTTGTTCAATATGATGCGCACTCTTACACTCTATCTCAAAAATTTAACATGATACATAGAGATAAATAAAATAATCTAAAAATTCAATAATTTAATTACGGTACATGCGATCTATCTGAAATTTTGATACATCGTTTTTATCATCGGCACGAAACATCCTGAAAAATTTCAGCTCGCAAGCTTACGAGGAAGTGGGTTAAAAATTGATCAAAACGTTTTGGCTACAAGCATTCAAGCAAGCAACAAAGCAAGGGTTCAGACACCACGAGTTAATATACAGGATTTAATTTTTTTAAAACCCGTAAAAAAAACAAGATTTTTGACTATAAATCCTTTATGTACGAGACGTAACTAAAAGAATGTTCATTATAATACGCAGCGCAAGACCATCCAAAAATACAAAATTGCAGTTGTGTAGTCAAAAATGCTTAATATAATGCGCACCGATCAGGAATATGTTTATAAAAAGTGTTGTCAATAAAATACGCACCTTATTGCGCGACAGAAAGGTTGTTCAATATAATACGCACCACGACACTCTATCTAAAAAAAAATAACATGATACATAGGAATAAATAAAATAATCTAAAAAATCAATAATTTAATTACGGTACTTGCGATCGATCTAAAATTTTGTTACTTCGTTTTTATCATCGACACTAAATTGCCTGCAAAATTTCAGCTCACTAGCTTACGAGGAAGTGGGTTAAAAATTGATCAAAAGTTTTGGCGACAAGCAAGCAATCAAGGGTTCAAACAAACTACCAGACACCACGAGTTAATATAAAGGATTTTTTTTTAAAATTACATTGAATAAAAATTAGCTACACTGTTATGTCCAGGAATCCATGTAATTAATATGCATGGACAAAAGGGTAAAGAGGTTGCGTACCGAGAGGTTGGGGAAGGGGGGTCGTTCTAGCAAGCATTTTGACAGTTATCTCTGGTTGGTGTGACCATCTGCAGCGTAAAGGGCGTGTTAACCTAGGAATATAGTCCAGGGGCATGAACAAAGTATATGTGGACCAAGTGGGGATACCCGATGGCTTGCATGTGGGTCTGAAAATGTAGGATCTTTGCCAGAGAGGGTTTTTGTTGTTGTTGTCCCCATTATATGCCAGGTCATTTTTCTTGGAAGATCCGAGTTTCCACAGAAGCAAATATTTACCAGACATGTCTTTCCTTTTATAAATATGATGAAACTCTCTCCCCGATTCCCTGCCTATCACATCAACGTTATAAAGTTGGCAGTGAAAAAGAATCGACGTGTTTTTAATAATGATATATATTAGAAATCATATTTATCGCAACGTTCCGGGTGAAATTAATACACCATATATCATCAACCAAAATATCGCTTACATGCCGTATCTATTTATTCACGCGCTCGCACTGTAATCGAATGCACAATAACTCCCTTCCCAGCTCAACAGCCATTCAAATTGCGGTTTGTTACCAGAGCCAAGACGTTCATACGGAGTGTGGTTTGGGGGGATGGGGGGGGTGATTGGCTCCAGCGGCCAGGAAATCCATTTCCGTTCCACGAGCGTCTTAACCCTTCTTAACGTTATCATTATAAAATAGTTCTCCTGGTTCCTGCAAATATTTTATCTCGTGTTTATGAGAAAAGTTAGTTTCCCCTTTTTAATCTCTCCTTTGTCATTTGTACTAGATATTTTTTGGGTCAGTGTTCATGCGTGGGGAGGGTGGGTGATATCGATCCACTCCCAAAATAGGCACAGATTGAAACAGATTAGTAATTACAGGAACCCGAACAGCTTTCTTTGCTTTTTTTAACGTCAGAAATTATTCTTCGGATGAATTTAGGAATATGGCTTTCGGACGCCAAATCACATTGTTACATTTTATTCTAAATTTGATCTCCTGATATATTCTCCATTTGCTAGTGTTACCTAATTGTAACGTTGCTATTGTTACCTTTTTTTACTTTGATGATATTGTCATGTTTTCTACGTTTTTTATTGTTACACATTCTTTAAGTTGCTAGTGTACATGCTCTACAGCTGCTATTATTACATATTTGTTACTATTGTCCCAAATTCTAACGTTGTTATTGCTACATATTACATATTATACAATTTTTATCGTTACTTGTTCTTTCTACAGTTGGTATTGATACTTTGTTATCCAGCGTCGTCCCTAGACATAGAAGTCTCTCCAGTGTGGTACTTCTGAAGACTTTGAGAATTGCCGCAGGAAAAAATAGGAAACATTTTTTAAAAACAATTTTTTTTAAATTTGGATAAAATATTTGCCCAAAAAAATGAAAACAAATAATAGGATGCGCCCCATACCAAGTAACGATATTTTATAATGATATTATAATTACAATAAAATCAGTGGTACCCTCGAAATATGAAATTAATTCGTTCCGGGGTGGCTCTTGTATCTTGGATTTTTCGTATATCGAGCTAAGGTTTATATGTAAAATACTTATCCGGTTCAAGCAACACAGAAACAACACTAAAAGTTGAAAATACCATGGAAAACTATAGCAAAACAAAGTAGGATTCTTCAATCCTTAAAAGTACACATTATAAATCAATTATTAATCAGAAAACAACGGAAACAAAATAATATAAATGAAAAATAATATGTAAACACATGTACCTTTCTAGTGAGTCGATGTGGCGAAGTGTCGGAGAAGGTGATATGGGAGGAGAACGGATGGCAGAAAACATCACGGCATTACGTACGAAACACTTAACTCAATGAAAATAATACGTTATGTACAAACTGTGTATGAATTAATGCTAAATAAACACATTTAGTACAACTGTACTCTAAACAAACGTAACAAAACACTTCAACTTATTTTTTTTTAAATCGTTTTTTTATTTTTAAATTTAAAACAAAAATGTCTTGTGCTTTCTAATTTTCTGTTTCACCTTACATTTCCTTTGTCTCATCTCCACCAATTTCTTCTTGTCTTATTTTGAATCTTCCCTTCCTAATTGTCTCTTTGCAAATGTTGATCCAAGGAAGCTTGTTTTTTTTTACTGCATTTTACAATGTTTCTGAAATGAGTCATGAAAATGTCATTGAACTTCGCAAGAACTATTGGTGGCGCGTTGAATGCAGTTAAGGGGTGCCCAATGTTGCCAGCTGTGCGTTTTCGTATCTTGGAACACAAAAATTCTACGAGCGGCCTTTCGTATCTTGGACTTTTCGTATCTTGAATCATTCGTATCTCGAGGTACCACTGTATTATTATCAGAAATCTTTGAATGTAGCGTTGTCAGATTAATTTCTAAATTCTCGTCATCGTTGAGTTTTTCTAATAATTCTTACTTGGTAGTTTTCAGAAATTAACCATGCAAAATAAGTAGCACGATCGTAGAGATTAGATAGACACTATTCCTAGCTGAAGTGTCCTTTGTTTATCCGCCTGCTCTGCTGAAATGTATTTTTTTAACAATAGAAGTTTGATGTTACTTACCTTGATATTTAAACCGGGTGGCTCAAGTCCAATAATAAAATCAAGGTCCCTTAGTCTGCCTTAGTGCGCATGCACGGTTAATGTTACATGCGCACGTTTTGATCCCGAGAAAGAACAGGCATCATATCAAAATGCGCCTTAAATTGGTCCTGAAACAAAGGGGGGACTTATTAAAAAAACAGTCCGTTTTCAAATATGATAATCGGTAATTTTGAACATTTTTCTAATGCTCCAAGCTTCCTCCATTGGGCAAGAGCTAAAATTTAGGAGCATGGCGTGAATTCAAATATAATTTGAATTGAACGGAACAAAACATCGTTCAACATATAATCAAAACCTTTCTTCAGTTTCATGCAATGATCCACAACAAACACAATGTTGTTTTCATATTGAGCATGTGGGATAACTCGAGCGTCTTGGTTGTCGTGTCCCATAACCTCGTGGTCGTAGGGGGTTCTAATGTTTCCATTAGAACTTTCTCGGGGCTTGTTAGACCTTGGCGGCGCCCATCGCCTCTCCAGGTCAGCGGATGACTTTTTAGCGATAGTCATTTATCACTATTTTTATTGTGAGGCGAGCGCACTATTGATTTCGCTATCCAGCCGCCATCGTGTTACTTGTGAAATTTTATGCAAATAAGAAGAGAAAAATATTTAAAGGAAGAAATTGCAACTCTTATCTCCATTTAAACAAAAATATTGTTTTTAAAAAAAGTCTCCCGAGTCTGCAGTCCAGGGTTATTGAGGCTATTCCTAGATCAAAAAATATGTGCCCTAAATATTTACTTAAACAGAGATTTAAGACATACTATCTTTCTCAGTAACGATGTCTATCTAAGACAGTTTAAAGGGGACAATCTTACAGCGTACAGTTTTAGATTCAAAACTTTTTTTAAGTCCTCATTTTTTGTGTGGAGGATTTCTTTCTTCCAATTTGAATTTTTTAAATTTATTATTATTTTTTTCACAATATCGTCATCCTCATTCTTCATCCTCTTATTGTTATTAATATTATTATTGTGTTATAATTTTAAAAAATACAAATCCATTCTTTTTCCACAAATATTCAATTAAATCAATCGATCACAAAAAATATGGTTCATATAAGTATTCTTTTTTTAAAATGGTTTCTAGACATGTTTATTCTCTGATAACGCGCATAGGCTGAAATATTGCCTCAGGGAAATTTAAAAATAAGAATTGAGTAATGTCCGTTATAATACATGATAAAACACGTTTCTTCAAATCTACTTAAAAAGCTCAAAGTTCCAGACGCTTGAGACGTGCGTTCAATCTTTTAGTATTAGGAGCAGCACAGTCAACGCATCGTTCTTTCATTTCTCCCTAAATTTCAGTGCCAACATTCCACTAGCATTACTTACGTTTCAGTTTCCAGAATGGTCGAGCGATTTGTCAGCGTTCCATTTTTTGTGTGACTTCCCTGGGGGAAATATTTCAGCCTCTGCGCGTTATCAGAGAATAAACATGTCTAGAAACCATTTTGATCATCGTTGATTAACGGTTATTGAAATGATCTGGTTGTCTTGACGTCATCTCAACCAGTTTGGAGGTTGAAGGAATGTGAAACGGCAAATAGTAATCGATTATTTCACTTTCCACACCTCTCATATAATCTCAAATCCTAGCACATGACTTGGGCCATTTACGCATATTATCCCGACTTCTAACGTAAAACTTATTCATGCGCTTCAAACGCTTTTATTTTTTTAGCTTTACTAAAATGGTTGACAAAGGTTCCCAATGATTTTCTTTTAAACAAAACACTATATTCTAATATTTATATTTGATGGTTTCGTCCGTTTAGCTATCATATCTGAGTACCGTTTAGCAATCAGATCCGAATACCGTTTAGCTATCAGACCCGGTCATGAATGTAAGCTAGTCGTTCTTTTGTCAAGTTCTCAATAGTCCGTTGGTTTTCTATCCCTGGCAGTTTTTTTAATGCATGGCAGCAAATGTTGAATTTGTATCAACTGAAAATAGGGTGATAGAAATCGTGATATGGTTAAGGTGTTTGGATTTAATTTATTATTATTATTATTTTAAATACCATAATCACAAATCTTAATGTTACGCCATCAAACTAGGAGATATTTACAGGTGTTCATTGGCCATATTTCAGTGCTCCCCCTCCCTCTCTCTTCTCTCTCTCTCTCTCTCACACACACACAAACACTAACGGGAAAGCCGAGATCTAAGACCAGATGTAGGCAGACCATCAAGTTATAATTTTTTCTGAAGATTATTTCCCCTTCAGCTGGCTGCAAAGATCGATTTTCTGATCCCCGACCCGGACCAGACGGTGTCACCAAATTTTCTGTCTGCTCTTCTCGGCCACTCCCTAGATGATAACGCTAATAGTCGCAAAAAATTGGCTAGATTTCAGAGATATATACTACTCCAAATTATGACACACATATTAAGTCATTTTATTTCCATATCATACGATGTGAGACTCGTGTTGTAGTTTAATTACTCGAATGTTATAATGAAGTTCTAGACCAGTTTTAAATATCACACCTGACTTAGGTCTTTGTTATGACAATGTCTGGGGGGTATGGGGCTGGAAGTGGTATCATTATCGGTCGAGTGCTTGAACTTTGCAAACCGTATGTGAGTCAATTTTTGTAGCTTATGTTTAAATTTTTTACTTCACTATAGTTCTAATTTAAATCTTGGACACGGCTCGAATAATATGACTTTGGTGACAAAATCTTTAGCTATATAAATTGTGGGACCAAACTCTTATCATTGTGACTTTTGTACATCCCACCGCCATTTTCCTCATGACGTATACCCTAATATCATCGCCATTAGAACCTTTTTATTTAATTTGCCTTTAAATAAAGACCAAGTGACTTTTTCTCAACTCAGCGTTTACGAAATGTAGATGATCATAACTTAATTAATTGTAGAGATTTAATTACTTGTGACTTATGGCATATGTTAAGGTTGATTTGTATGTTATGAAAAGACTTCAAATATCGAGTGTTTAAATTGTTCCCTAGTTGTTAAAATTAATTAATAAATGTTTAATTACTTATTTTGTGTTGAACTGAATTATACTCTATCTATTCATCGATAGGAACTTTTTATTTTCTTAACTTCTTTACAGTCCCAGGTAAGAGCTCGTCACCAGTCGTCATGTTTGGTTGCTGCTGCTGTCCACGCCCACAACTCGAACCTGAGCAGCCGGTCTTAGACGTGGCTAAAATACTGCAAGATTACGTCTGGCGTAAGTATAAGAACCTGCCAGAAAATCGACTCGCCCGCCCTTTCCTGTGGCGCAAGAACTACGCGGTAGACGTCCCCATGGGATACTTCGTGTTCGAGACGCTTCCCCACCGCCAGAAGCTGACCCCCAGGGTGAGGCCGGAGCTGGCGGAACTCTCCAACATTCTGAACAGCAAGAACAAGAAGATTAACGAGAACGAGAAACTGGTCACGAGTGACACCTACTATGAAAACAACACCAACATGGACCAGACTTACAAGTTCAGGTTGGAGAAAACCCGAAAGGCTTCGCTGAACGTAACCTTCACCAGGGGATTCACCTTCAACGGGAATGCCAGATTCTCCATCAAATTACCGGCCACCGACTGCGGTCCCAGCGGGGATCTCGGCTGCACGTTCAACATCTCCAAGGCGACGACCGAAGTCATCGAGGAGTCGGTGGTGCTGGAGACCACGAGCGACATCCACGTGGAGAAGAAGACGAAGTTCGTCGCCAAAGTAGCGCTGGCCGAGTCAGAAGTCATGTACGACTTCAAGGTCTGCACGCTGATGAGATTCGCGTCGGACTGCGCTTTGGGGACGGTGACGCGTAAGAGCGACAACCGGGTTTTCTACTCGACGGCCATCAAACACTTGAACGATGTTTTCAAAGGCTTCGTCAAGCAATCCCACGTGAAGATTATCCCCCTGGACACGAATCACGAGACACAGCAGTACGCCGTCGAGCTGACGACAGTGGGTGTGCTGGATGGTGTCAGACTTTCAAACCAGTATATTTTCCTGGAATCCCAGAAACTCTCTGGTGAGCATGTCGGAGCCAAGTTCGTTCACTCCGACAGTGCCGCTAGGAAGTGGGAAAGCACTCCCGTCATAGAGGAGTTGGATGAGGGGGATGGCGGTGGAAGTGACCCGGCGCCCAATTTCAGCTTGGGGCCCCCACCCATACCCTCCATTGTGATGACGTCTCCAAATTCCGCGTGCTCCAGTCCGATATCAGACAGAGAACTCAGCGACACATCAGACGCCAGTAGAAGTACGATTGTATAAATTTCAATCACATTTACAGCAAACGAGACTGTATAAATACAATCATGACGATAGGCGTGACTTTAAACAAGCAATCATGATTCATGTAGCTAAACGTGAACACAGACTCAATATTACAATGTGTGTAAGGTATAGATATAAATACCTGGCTCTTAAATGTACAGAATGACATGATTTGGGGTTTTAGGCTGTTTAGATGTTTTCATAAAACTTTTGCATTTTCATTGATTTCAACTCAGATCCAAGTATAATTTTAAAAATAATAAACATTCTAATAACATAAATCACAAAAACATAGACAGACTGAAAATCAAATCTGTGTGCCATAATCTTTTCAAATCGCGTTGATTTTCTCAAATATCAAATAGTGCAGCCGTGGAAACTGGTTTGAACGAACCAAGCCCAGAATTTTCCATGCTGTGCCAAGTTAATTCCAGACGGTTTGATATAACGTTGCGGGGGAACACTCGGCAGAATTGGCGCAAACCAGCCTTGTATAAACCGATAAACCGGAAAAGGAAACATTCGCACGTGATTTATGAGTTGAAAAGGTCAAGACGTTTATCTCCAGATGATGGCCCCTGGTTTCGCCCCCCCCCTTTCCACCAATAAAGCTAGCAGTTGGCTGCCCCAGGATGAATGGACCAACAACCAAATTTATTTATATCTGGAGCTGAAGTTGGTTTTGTGCATTTATATTTAAACGATGTGAGCTTCTCCTTGATAACTTATGTTTATATATATATATATATAAATTATGAAAACCCGAATTCGTTTTTTTAAATAGGTACATGTATATGAAATCTTTAATATTTTCGTATAGGGTAAAAATGGTAGACAACAGACGGCTAATGCTAGACAGCAGACGACCAATGCTAGACAGCAGACGACCAATGCTAGACAGCAGACGACCAATGCTAGACAGCAGAGGACCAATGCTAGACATCAGACGACACATGCTAGACAGCAGACGACACATGCTAGACAGCAGACGACCAATGCTAGACATCAGACGACCAATGCTAGACAGCCGACGACAAATGGTAGACAGCAGACGACCTATGCTTCCTAACGTTTATGTTACAGATATTTCTTAGAGGATTACGTTAGTTATATGCTGGTAATAAGTAATACCCAATTCCACACAGACATACTACATAATAGGAATTTTTTGTCCGCATTGTACTTAATGCCTGTATTATAAACTATGCGTGCCATAATTTTATTGACCCCAAATAATTTTTAATGACTTTTGTGTGTGTGTAAAAATTGTGTTCTTTGCTGAGTGGTATTAAATTCTAAAGTTGAAATAGCATTAAATAATTTTGCAATACTGTAAATCCAGGCAATCCTTTAAACATAAAATGAACTCGGTGTCTTCCATGACAATCACGTTGTATACAAATTTCTGCACTAACTTTTTTTATTTAAAAACTGTTTTTACTATGTTCACAGCTTCAAAAGTTCAAATCCAAATTTATATCCATCAGAAACATACTTTATTTTTTCTCACTTGTCATCAGCTGAAGTTTAAGTAAGCAAAAGAATAAAGTGCTGAAAATAAATAAGTCAGTAGTTGACAAGCTTATTTGAACTATGAAATCCAAAAACAATTGATTATATTCACTTAAATTGATATAAAGTGATGTAATATCTGGATGTTATGATTGAAGGGTAAATGTAAGCCATTACGAAATCCATAGCAAATTAAAAAAATCTAATGTGTTTTTAATGTTATTAAAATTAATATACTTAAAGTTGTCTTATTAAAAAAAATAATAAAGCAGAACAAAAAATAATACAATATCAACTTGTTTTAGTTTATTTGTTAAAATCATGAAGCAGTAAAAGTTATTTGAATAAAAATTTTGAAATAACATTGGCAGGAAAAAAAATTTGTTGAAGAAATGTACAGGATTTCATAACTGGACGGATATATTACATGTGCATATGATATTCTATATTTTAGAGATGTGTATATGAAATTTAAAAAAACAACATCTTTACATATAGAATAAAATAAATTAGCAAAGTTTTAAAATAGATTTTAAGCTTTGAATTGAACTTTTAATTTCAATTCAAATTCTCTTTAAAAAAAGACAAAAGCAAGGATCAAAGTTAAATTAATTCATTTTAGACCCAGAAGTATTTGTGTCAGCATCAGTTGAACGTTTGTCGTATCTTATCTTAAATTTCACAGATGCTCCTTCTATACAGAACATTATTGAGTCCTACACATATCCAGGGTTAATGTCTGGTCTATATTTATAAATTATAAACAAAAATCTTTATTTATGGAGCTTAGTTTGAACCAGGGGAAAAAAACTGAACCAAAACACCGAGGAAATGTATGAGTGCATCTGGGTTGTAATAGTACATATACTTAACTTCTCCTTTAGTTATGGTCAAATAAAATCTCGTAAACAATTAATTTTAATTTCATCTGACAAACAGACACGCCTTTCATCACTGACAAATACAAACATTTGAACAAACTTGCAATTTAAAAAAAAACTGGAATGTAAATGTAAGCCCATGAAACATTTGACTCTCTGTCAGCCATCCAAACACAGTGCCTTGCTGGAAAACTGATATTTTTTTGTTATAAAGAGTTGCCTCAAACCTGACATCTGGAGTTCAGAAAGGAGAAACTCTATTGTAAAGATTCTATCATCAAGGCTGTGAATCAGGTGAAGGGCATAAGATCACAAACTTGAGATCTCTAAATTAATTTTGTTGTCCAGGTGTTGAAATAAAAATTCAGCCCAGTCCACTCTAAAACCTTTTTAAAAAATATAACACTTTCATTAAGCATTTCTCATTTTCTCCCCCCTTTTTATGTTAGTAATCAAATATAATCTGATGTGCAGCAAGGTCCTTTAATTATCATCAAATTATTTTAGAGAGCCTAATTTTTTTATTTTGGGGGGGGGGAAGCAATGGAGGACAGGTTTAAAAATAAATGTTTTATTTAATGATTGCAACTTAATTTTTTGTTTAATCATTGGTTTGTTTTAAAAAAGATTCCTAATAAGATAGAGTTTTTATAGACATGATGTATCAGCCGTATGTCTTCTACTGAGCCTTTTTGTCACATGAGCCATAGATTCGCTATCTAACAGACCTCAGTCACATTCATCAAATTACACATGAACCATAGATTCGCTATCTAACAGACCTCAGTCACATTCATCAAATTACACATGAACCATAGATTCGCTATTTAACAGACCTCAGTCACATTCATCAAATTACACATGAACCATAGATTCGCTATCTAACAGACCTCAGTCACACTCATCAAATTACACATGAACCATAGATTCGCTATCTAACAGACCTCAGTCACATTCATCAAATTACACATGAACCATAGATTCGCTATCTAACAGACCTCAGTCACATTCATCAAATTACACATGAACCATAGATTCGCTATCTAACAGACCTCAGTCACATTCATCAAATTAAACATGAACCATAGATTCGCTATCTAACAGACCTCAGTCACACTCATCAAATTACACATGAACCATAGATTCGCTATCTAACAGACCTCAGTCACATTCATCAAATTACACTGACAAGCGTGCACAAGGGGATGAAAAATGTTGGAGCCAATAAGCATATTCAGAACAATCTCCAGCTGTCTATCCCATGAACACAGCCCGTCCTTTGTTCTACTGGGTTCTTCACAGCACAAGTCTGTCATCTTCTAATAAGGTGGGTGCCGACTCCCCATAACCCCCCATCATCATGTTGGCTCCAGAGGTGGCTCCAATGTGGGTCAGCTGTGAATAAAACATCAAGCGTGATAAAAACTGGATTAAAAGGAAATTGATAATATGGTATATTCATATTAAGATATGTGGACCTTTGAGAGATACAAACTAGACTGTGACATCTACAAACACATCCATGCATGTCTGAAAAGTTTACAAATCAAGTCATAACCATGGCAGGATTTGAAAGGGAAAAAATGGGACTTCCATACTTGAATTTTTCCCTTTACTTTGATTGGAATTAGCTTTCTAGACACTGGCATAAGGTAATTACTCTTGAAAATGGAATGAGTTGTTTCCTTTAGTTATGGATTGGGTCATTTCAATAACTGGGAATTGGATCCCGCCACCATTATTTACGGAATGGGTTTTCCCCCCTATTTATGGTGTAGGTTGTTTCCCCTATTTATGGAGTGGGTTGTTTCCCCTATTTATGGAGTGGGTTGTTTCCCCTAGTTATGGAGTGGGTTGTTGCCCACATTAATAACTGAGTGGGTTATTTCCTCATATGTTTACTTGCTAAGGTACTGTACAAGTCCAAATGTCCCGCAGCGAGATGAAGGCGTATATTTTTCACGGGCCATTTGAGGAAAGTCTGGTTTATATGATTCGGCATTTAGAGTTATCACAACAACATATGAGCCGTCATAAAACACTGACGTTAATCCTTTTGCATGTAGTTAGCGCATATGCTGCGGAGAACACAATTTAAAACTTTCGATATCTCCAGCTTTTTACTACGCCAAAAAATCACAATAAATATAATTACATGTGTATCATATCCTAAATTTCTTTGAATGATTTTAGCTGTTGTTTTTTTAGGTAGGAGTCAAATCTCACCAAGGACGACACAATGTCTCACATACCGTACTGGCACGGCGTGAATTAACTGTGACATTTCGAGAAGCGCTATTTTTAGTATATTATTCCAGTGTTCAGTGGTGAAGGAAATAATTTGGCGCCATGAATTTTCAACAAAAAACAAAACAACATGGATCCGCTAGTATATCAGATTTAAGTCACATTCATCAAATTAATTTGACAAGTTTGCACACTAGGATAAAAACTATTAGAGTATGTTTTTTTTTCTTTCGTAGAAGGGCACGCGACTATACATGACCATCCCCGGGCAGCCCTAACCCTTTGCCACGCCACTGTACTGCATGTGCGTTGAAAGTACAGTGAGAGTACCGTGTATAAAACTCCCCCTGTCCTTCATCAATGGAACAGTCAAAAGTTTAAAGTTGAACTCCCCCCCCCACCACCCTCATCACGTCAACTCACGTGGCGATGAACACGCGACATCTTCGATGAGAAACAAAAGCAATGACCGAGAGGCGGCGAGATCACATCACATCTAATCGGAACGCTATCAGTTAACTTCTGTTCATCGGAGACTTATCAAAAGTACGAATAAGCGACGGGTCCGGGTCTCAAATCTCTTCAACGAACAACCCAAACCATTGCGGGGTAAGGTGTAAGTGGTGTTAAAAGCTATAAGACCTTAGAAATAAAGAATGATCCCATACAATATCACCGATAAAATCCAGATTTCATGGACTGATTTACGAAACCAAATAGGAACAGTTTTATATAACGATCAAAGAACCTTCTAACTTATAGATGACCAGTTTTATATAACGATCAAAGAACCTTCTAGCTTATAGATGACCAGTTTTATATAACGATCAAAGAACCTTCTAGCTTATAGATGACCAGTTTTATATAACGGTTGAAGAACCTTCTAACTTATAGATGACCAGTTTTATATAACGATCAAAGAACCTTCTAGCTTATAGATGACCAGTTTTATATAACGGTTGAAGAACCTTCTAACTTATAGATGACCAGTTTTATATAACGATCAAAGAACCTTCTAACTTATAGATGACCAGTTTTATATAACGATCAAAGAACCTTCTAGCTTATAGATGACCAGTTTTATATAACGATCAAAGAACCTTCTAGCTTATAGATGACCAGTTTTATATAACGGTTGAAGAACCTTCTAACTTATAGATGACCTGTTTTATAGCAGTCTCGTAACCGGCTCTTGGTACGAATATTGAGATAAAGACATTCCTTGCTTTATCAATCGTTTTCCCCCACTCATCCTATGACTAAGTATTAACAGTAAATGTCTGTGTTTGTTTGCACCGAAATAAAATCAGAGAAAATTTGAAAAATCTGCACAGGATTGTTATTGAATGTTTCAAATATCACATGTTTCGTATATCAAACGTTGATAACTCCCGGGAAAACGGTGGTCGTGAAATCAAGCCAAATATACAGAACTGTTTATTGACGCTGGTGTTAGTTTAAAATATAGTTAGTTTGTGGAACGATTCGTCTGTGAGACAAACGAATTTTTACAGCAATTGTGTGACAAAATTACGTAACTAAAATTTGAGTGTGTTATTTGTGCACTAGCTGATTTCCCGGATAATTCTCGGGAAAAAAACGATTCACTCATAAGTGATAGATAAATGTATAGATATATATACAAATAAAAACTATTTTAAACACATATATTAAAATAAATGGGTCCTAAATATTTTATCGAAATAAGATATGTGACATCTTTTAACGAATCCAAAATGTCATAAATGGAAGAAAAATAAAAAGGGCTGTTTAACACTTGGAAATGAACAAAATTAAAACAGACAATATTTTAGTTAAAATACCTTGGTCTCTGTGTCAACTAAAGATACTGTGACTGACCCACTTATCTCAGCCAAATGGAATTGGTTAAAAAATAAAACAAGGCAGTTTGGTAAGTAACATTTTATTTTGTGGTCAAAGTATTTATATAGTTCAGGGGCGTGAAAACTGTGCCAAGGATGCGTTAGCACTCTATGTGATTGTTATAAAGATACTAGCGCTACTTGAATGCAAGATACTCGCTAGATTTATTTATTTTATTTTAAAAGAATTTTTACGTAACTTTTTCTTTCGTTCTGTGATCGGGCTGTATAATAATTATAATATTATTATTAGGGTATTTAATCGAATAGTAAAAACCCATGTAAATTTGATTTTTATTTGACATTTTAATTTCATTTATTTTCACACATTTTTCTTATTAATGATTTTGTTGTTTTAAAATTTTGATTCGTCAGAAATGTAATCCGACCAATAAGATGGCAGACAGCAGCACGAAGTTTACATAAAACTTAATCAGAAGAAACGCAAGCAGCAACCACAATGACCGGCCGCTCGAACGGATACGAACCCTGCACCACGGAGGCCAGTGACGTCGGTCGCTCGCAAGAGGTCGTTGGTCAACTTAAAAGTGGACACGCCAAGGTGGCCACAAACGGGGTTGGCACGTACGGAAGTATCAACCCGGGGTGGCGGGGCTCAGATGGGGACGACAAGAGAAACGATGCACTTCCCCAAGCGGCTGACCCCACAGGTAAATGTTAGCCGTTACATAACACCGAGGGCTGCGACTATAGACAGAAGGCCATGCACGTGCCGTCTGTTACAGACGCTGGTTCTATACAGAAGATTAGTCTTAAGTCAAAAGGATTGTCTTTATGGATGGATGCTTGTGTTTGCTTAGTGCCAACTTTTTATTATTATCAAAAAAATTAAATATTAAACACAAATAATAATAAAATAATAAACTTCTGTTGAAACCACAGGTCACAAGAAGGTTGTCATAATGCTCTATCCAGCTAGATAAACATAGTCCGCTAAGGACTTCCGTGAAAATCTAGAAGCAATAAAATGCCAGGGCCAGGGCGAAACTTTGCAAGCCATGCAGAGTTTATTTAGCACCCCAAAACCAAATCCGCCTTCAGTGTCACGTTTAAAAATAACAAATCAATGCTAATTAATTCCATCGTGTTCTTTCCTTTGATTGAATAAAACATCTTCAGCTCTTTGACACAGTTTAAAAATAAATCATATCCTCATTCCCATGAAACAGTGTACACATATCTTCATCGCTGTGACGCAGTGTACACACACCTTCATCGCTGTGACGCAGTGTACACACATCTTCATCGCTGTGACGCAGTCTACACATATCACAAATATCTACTCGTGTACCGGCAGGTTCCCCAGTATCTACTCACACGCCAGAGGCCCTGCTGCCGCCAGTGAGAACCCTTCTGGTCCTCTCTTTGTCCGAACTGCTCGTCTACACCTCCTACAACGGCATCCAAAACATACAAAGCAGCATCAACGACAGGGACGGACTGGGGGTCATCACACTGGCATCTGTCTACACCGCTGTGTTCTTATGTTGTAAGTACATCCAACTGGCATCTGTCTACACCGCTGTGTTCTTATGTTGTAAGTACATCCAACTGTCATCTGTCTACACCGCTGTGTTCTTATGTTGTAAGTACATCCAACTGGCATCTGTCTACACCGCTGTGTTCTTATGTTGCAAGTACATCCAACTGGCATCTGTCTATACCGCTGTGTTCTTATGTTGTAAGTACATCCAACTGGCATCAGTCTACACCGCTGTGTTCTTATGTTGTAAGTACATCCAACTGGCATCTGTCTACACCGCTGTGTTCTTATGTTGTAAGTACATCCAACTGGCATCTGTCTACACCGCTGTGTTCTTATGTTGTAAGTACATCCAACTGGCATCAGTCTACACCGCTGTGTTCTTATGTTGTAAGTACATCCAACTGGCATCAGTGTGTATCATGATTGTAAGTACAACATATGATGCCACATGACTGTCCCTAGTGTCATCGTGGTGCACTTACTTTGTAAACACAAGACCAGACTAGCCCTAACCCTAACCCTGATGCACTTACTTTGTAAACACAAGACCAGACTAGCCCTAACCCTAACCCTAGTGCACTTACTTTGTAAACACAAGACCAGACTAGCCCTAATCCTAACCCTGGTGCACTTTCTCTGTAAACACAAGACCAGACTAGCCACAGTCTAAAACTCAATCTCATCTACACTTTGTTTATTCTATAAGAATTACAGTAATTACAGTCACCAGGAAGTACTAACCTAGATTTTTTTAAATAAGAAAAACTCGTTCAAAGATAAACAACGCAAGTTTCTCCCTCATCAGCATCATTTAGAAATCTCACCAGTACATAAAAACTATTTGCAACCCTTCACATCAACGTTTCTTCTATTGACACAATGTCTCTTTTCTCTTGCACAGCCCCACTTGCCACCAGCATCATTAGACTGCTGGGTCCCAAAACAATCCTTCTCATCCAATGGCTCTGTATAGGGGTGTTAGTGGGAGCAAACTTCTACCCCAACTTCTACACCCTGCTGCCCGCATCGATACTGGTCGGCGCTTGTTCCTCCTGCACTGGCGTCATCGGCAGCCTCTACCTCGTCACCATCAGCGACAGCTACATCGTCAAAAACAAACTGACCCCGGACAGGCGGCACGTCATACTCAGCATATTCTTCGGAATCTTCTTCACCTTCTTCGAGTCCACCCAAATCACGGGAAATCTGTTCTCGTCACTGGTTTTGTTCATATTTTCATCACAGCCCAATTCTAACGCAACAGCAAGCAACAACAAAGTCTGCGGAGTGCAAATGTGCTCGGGAAATTCCACAAATGGTTCCTCCTCTGAAATATCCCACCCCAGCCAAGACACCTTGTACTTGCTCTTTGGCATTTTCCTGGGATGCGTGTTGCTGGGTTTCCTGCTGACCTTGACCCTGCTGCCCAAGTTGAACCTGCCCCGAGGAAAGACGTCTCTGTGCCAGGAGTTGGGCAGCTGTTACAGGACACTGGCTCAGGTCAGGTGGGCACTGCTGGCTCCTGTCGTCATGGCCCAGGGCATGATGGTCATGATCATGTACACAGGTAGGTCAACTCAGCAGGGTGCCGAACCATGGGTGTTAGTTGTTAGCATCAGCCAGGTTGAAACCATGGGTGTTAGTTGTTAGCATCAGCCAGGTTGAAACCATGGGTGTTAGTTGTTAGCATCAGCCAGGTTGAAACCATGGGTGTTAGTTGTTAGCATCAGCCAGGTTGAAACCATGTGTGTTAGTTGTTAGCATCAGCCAGGTTGAAACCATGGGTGTTAGTTGTTAGCATCAGCCAGGTTGAAACCATGGGTGTTAGTTGTTAGCATCAGCCAGGTTGAAACCATGGGTGTTAGTTGTTAGCATCAGCCAGGTTGAAACCATGGGTGTTAGTTGTTAGCATCAGCCAGGTTGAAACCAGGAGATATCATTATTTTGTAGCCAGGATGGTTATAATCATGTTGAAAGTCTTTGCAGTCACGTCGTTTGTAATAAGGATAGCTGTAATTACATTCCTTGTCATTGGGCGGCTCGATATTTTTGTAATCAGGATTTTTTCATTAGGGTGGCTATAATACCGGTTGTAGTCATGGCGGATGTAGTTAAGGTGGTTTTTACCTAGGATCTACCTGTGACCGCAGGTGGGTGACAACTAGTTTTGGGTATATCTTTCTCTCGTGGTGGTATTTGGTTTGTTTTCTAGGTTATTAATTCAGCATATCAAGAATGTGGGCAATTTTATTTTTACAAGAAACTTCAGCCTCTGGATCTGTTTACCAGACATTAATTCCTTGAATTAAATGTTAAAAAATGCATTTAATAAAATTGAAATAAATATTTCAGGAATTTCCAAAAAAACTTTTTTAAAAAATGTATCTTTCAGGTTTCACCCAAGCGTTTGTCAGCTGCAGCATGGGCGTTGAGTGGGTCGGCTTTGTCATGATGGCGTACGGTGCCTCCACTGCCGTGTTTTCTACAGCGGCCAACTACCTGGCCCGTTACCTGGGCAGGGTCGTGCTCATGATCACGTTCATTGCCGTGGACACTGGCCTGCTGGTGACGATGCTGCTGTGGACCCCGGGCCAGGACAACACATCCACCACCATCATCTTCTCCATGGCGGCCGTGGCGGGTGTGTCTGAGGGAATATCCCAGCCTCAGTTCAACTCCATCGTTGGAATGGTGTTCTGGGACAACCTGCCCCCAGCCTTCGTGGTGTACTACATGGTCAAGTGTCTTTCATTTGCCATATCTCTGGCCGTGTCCACGTTTGCCTGCCTCTACCTGAGACTGTACCTTGCCTTAGGTTTGTATGGTCTAGGACTGGTGGGGTACCTCATAACAGAGGTCAGGGCCAACAGGAGCAGCAGCTCCACTCAGGAAGAAAAACCTCTCATAATAACTGCAGAGCCTCCGCCTGTTCCTAACAGTGGTGTCAAAATGTGACAACACAAGTACTGGTCACAAAAGAACAGACCTGTCTCATGGGGGATATCCAGGTGGTTAAACTTATAAACATACGGGTCAAAATTATATCTTAACATACGTCTCTGTTTACACACCTTCTCCTTAGGTAACCCCTTCTGCAGACAAACATATTCTTTATGTTCCTAACACACATACTAATAGGAGAATGGTCTTCCTCTTTTTGAGATAGGAAACAATGATTCTCTCACATTGCACATTGGTAACATTACTACAATTCAGGCCTTCAAAACTACACTCAAAACATATCTTCAAAATTGTACTTTCGGGTTTGACAATCTGACCTCTCTTAAAGTAGCTGTGTGTGCCATCCATGTCATTTTGTGTTTTTTTAACATATGACTATTTTGTATTTAATATTTATTTTGATTTTTAAATCCTTTATATTAACTCGTGGTTTCTGCTTGAGGCAGGCAGGCGGTGCCAAAAAAACTTTGGATCAATTTTTAGCCCACTTCCTCGTAAGCTAGCGAGCTGAAATTTTGCAGGCAGAGTCGTGTCGATGATAAATTGATGTATCAAAATTTCAGATAAATCGAATGTACTGTAATTAAATTAATGAATTTTTAGATTATCTTTATTTATCTCTATGTAACATGTTAAATTTTTTTTGCTATAGTGTCGTGGTGCGTATTATATTGAACAACCTTTCCTGTAGCGCAATAAGGTGCATATTTTATTGACAATACTTTTTATAAACATATTCCTGATCGGTGGGCATTAAACATGTTTTACTACACATAACTACAATTTTGCATTTTTGGATTGTCTTGCGCTGCGTATTATAATGAACATTCTTTTAGTTATGTCTCGTACATAAAGGACTTATAGTCAAAAACTTGTTTTTTTACGGGGTTTTTTATTTTAAAATGTGAAAATGCTGTGAGTACTTCAATGTAGAGTAACACCTATATAAGTTCTCATATTATTATTACTGTATTATGTACAAAAACAATGAGTTCTGAATCTCCTGCATGTTGACGGTGTACCGCTCCAGCTGCAACTGGTTTCCAGTACTGGATGGTAGTTTTTGTAGGTTCCTCCGAGGTGAAAGGTGAATTCATTGTGGGCCACGATTCCTGATCTCATGTCACTGATCAAAAAGTGGTTATGTTTTAAAAAATCTGATCTTAAAATAAGCAAGTGACGCTGGTGGATCATCGAACAAAGTGTTGCCAAGTTGAATTAGGCTCTATACTTGTATAAGAGATCGTGGGTAGAGGTTACACAGTCAGTGCAACATATTTATGTTAGAGCCACACATTTTAAACCTCTCCCAGAATTGCTCTGCACCCAACCCCTCTTTTGAAAGCCTTTCACAACTTTTATAGGAGTGAGAATATTGACCAACAATCCTCCCTCTGAGTTTTGTTAGTTCATATGAAGAAAAATTAACTGCTGTGCAGATTATCCACCTCTTTTGTGAAAGATTTTATATCCCACAAACACACATGCATCCTTATCAAATTTTGCTGACGTGTAACTCTAAACAGTTGTGTAGTGTCTGGCAGATAGCTGTGTAGCTTAGAGGGAAAATTGATCGACAACTGTGAATGCTGTTTCCTCCTGTTGAGTGAGCTCAATACAGCAATAAAAGAATAAATTAAATATATATCGACATTTTCCTAGGAACACAGATGGCTGGAGCTAAGCACTCATTCATTCAAGATGCAGGAGTTTCAGTAGAGTTATTTTCGTGAATACTTTATTCTATACTATGTATCAAATAAGTCTGTGATAAAAAGACTGGCCTAGTGGCCAACTAATAACATATTAAATATTTTATATCTTTTTTAAAGGAAAAATATATTTCTTGATCAAGTCATGAGATTTTTTTTTCTTCTTTTTTTCTTCATTATTGCGATTTTTTTTTGTAGATATCAAATCTCATGTCAACGGTTTATCCCACAACATATTGCATTGAACTATTTAAGTAAAAACACCTAATTGAGCTGTAGATTGATGAATAAGAAAGCATTTCAGTAATAAAATTTACAGTACACTCAAATGAACTTTTTGCTTGAAAATAAGAAAGTCAAATAAACCTTTCTGCAAGACAAAACATAAAAACAGCAAACAATAAAGACTTTTTTAAAATCTGAACAGTTTCCGTAATAGATGATTTATGATCATGTATGGTAAACGTTTTGTGGAAGTTAATGTGAATGAATATATTATTATCCTTTCATCAAAAAAGCCAGCAGCTTCGATTTTGGTGTTGATATGTAAAAAGTTCTTAATTTTTTACACATTTTGAGAGCAATCCACAAGATAAAACAATATTTCCAGAAAATGAAAATACTTAACTTAGGTGAAATGTTCAAAACTGAAGAAGTTAGGGGGGACTAATGTTGTATCTCTTTAAATGTAACCCCAACCAAACAATGATAATACATGACCAAAAGTGGACATAGCCATTTAAACCGCAGCATTACATGGCCAAAAGTAAATACAACCACCCCATAGGTATGAGCATTGAAAGTTAAAAATGACAGTATTTTCAGGATTAATTCATGTTAGATAGTACAATATTGAATTAATGGGGTGGGGGGTTGGATTTAAGTACTGGTTTTTTTAAGCACCAAAGTCATCTTCATTTAGAATCATAACATCATGTCTCAGATTAGAAGGGCATGATTAGAATTGGATGGGTGTGTCAACAATATATATAATGTGAGATCAGCATTTGGATCTGTCATTTGGCCTTGTGATATTATGAAGTTTTAAGGAATGGAATTCTCAAAATTCTCACAAAATGAAACATCTACACATAAATGCCATTATTATATTAAAAAACACACACAAAACTGTGTATATCTCTCTATAGTCTGTTTCTGCTGATGATGACCACTGACGCGACACTCACCTGGTCCAGGCACTGTTTCTTGCACTCTAGCAGCCTCTCTAGATCCTTCCACATCTTCATTTGTTTCATGTTTGGTTCATGGTTGTCTTTCACCATCTTCTGTCGTTCACGTAAGCCTCTGCTCATATTTTCTTGTTCTTGAATTTTCTTGGAGTAAGTCTCTCTGTAAAAACATAGGTTAAATTCCTATTTTTGTATGACCAAAATGAACTGGAATTAAAGTTTTTTGAAAGTCATATTTTCATAACCCGTGCTCGCTCCACGGTTACATTACCTGAATGTTTTCTTTTTCTCTTGTGTGTCAGCAGAGACATAAGCTTTCATCTCTGATGCTACTCTGGCTTGTTGGACTTGGAGAATCTATTTTTAGAAATGAAAAAAAAACTGTCGGTTGTGAAACAGTTTGAAGTAAGGTCATTGTCTTCTCCCCGAACAGTCACACAAACCTCTCCCTCGTATACTCCACACAAGACACATCTACCCCACAGTGCCCCATCCCCACAACATATTTTATCTGTTTCATTAAGAGTTCCACATAGACGATGTCATACCTTCATCATACAATTTAGGTAATGATATCTCGACTCCTCGGCCCTGCACTCCTCCTTGTAACCTCTGACCTCTTGATCCAGCTTGCTCATGTTGCTGTCAAACCCTGCCTGCTGCCTCTCGTACAACTGTTTCTTGTTGTCATAATCAGGACCCAGCTCCTGGAAATCAGACAAATAATTTATAGTGGAGAAATCAAGACAAATAATTTATAGTGGAGAAATCAAGACAAATAATTTATAGTGGAGAAATCAAGACAAATAATTTTATAGTGGAGAAATCAAGACAAATAATTTATAGTGGAGAAATCAAGACAAATAATTTATAGTGGAGAAATCAAGACAAATAATTTATAGTGGAGAAATCAAGACAAATAATTTATAGTGGAGAAATCAAGACAAATAATTTATAGTGGAGAAATCAAGACAAATAATTTATAGTGGAGAAATCAAGACAAATAATTTATAGTGGAGAAATCAAGACAAATAATTTATAGTGGAGAAATCAAGACAAATAATTTATAGTGGAGAAATCAAGGAAGATCTGGATAAAAGCCAATTTTAACAAATGCAACATTTGAGCAGAAACCAGATAGAAGCTAACACTAAAAAATAAGGTATTTGAATAGGAAGCAGATAGAAGCTAACAACAAATTATAAGGTGTTTTTTTTTCACATCACTGATGTGGAACTAAACAAAAAGTTTGTGTTATCAAACTGACAAATCAGGCTACTAGAAAAGATCTCATTTCGATAGATCTGTTGCGTGAACAATAATCCTCACAATTGCACAAAATAATGAAATCGTCATTCTTATTTAAAGACTAGGGGATATTTGAGAACAAAATTTAACTCAGCTCTGCAAGAGAATTTTTAAAACTGACCAATACAAAATCTTGACCTCTCTGATATTTTAGAAATGTATAAATCAAGAAAAACTTTTACTAGAGTTCCTATTCATTTATCCTAATGACCTATATTTTTGGTCTATTTGGTTTGTTTTTTTTTATTAATCAACTAACGTAAATGCTTCTATGCATTTAACTTTTAAGTAAAATTTTAAGTCTTTTCCTTCAATTTTCGTGATTTATAAAAAAAAATTTTTTTAAAGATCTACTTCCTATCTTCTACAAGTTTTGGCAATCTCAACCGTTAATTATCAGATTGTAAGGAGCACCTTTTTATTTAAATTTGGATTCAACTTAATGTTCATCTTCCCATTTATGAGAGTTAGGTTGTCTACTTTGTATCTATTCCTCGTTGAAGGACATTTTTGGTTGAAACTATCTTTTTTTTCTGTCATGTCTTTTTATTTTTCTGTGCCGTCTTTTTATTTTTCTGTGCCGTCTTTTTATTTTTCTGTGCCCTCTTTTTATTTTTCTGTTGTGTTATTTAAGGTGGAGGGGGCGGGGGTTAGACCCACTTGTTTCCCAAACCCCTTCCCACCAATTTCTCTCCCTTTAAAGATAAATAAAGGTAACTCAGTAAAACTTATTTTTAACACTTCATTTCTTCACATTCGACTTACTCGAACTTTCTCTCGGAGTGGCCGTATCTCACGCAGTATTGGTGCCAGGGTGTTCCTGCGGTCAGCTATCTCAGCATGGAGGCGCTTGACCATGTCCGACATGTCGTCCAGCGTGCGGCCTTTCATCTCGTCCAGCTCACTCTTCATACTGGACACCTTCTCCAGTTCCTCTTGGGTTTCCCTGTATCCAGCCACACCTTTCTTTCTCTCCACTACAGACTGGAGGGGGAAAACACAAGGCAACAAAATAAACATTTCTTTCTCTCCACTACAGACTGGAGGGGGAAAACACAAGGCAACAACATACACCTTTCTTTCTCTCCACTACAGACTGGAGGGGGAAAACACAAGGCAACAACATACACCTTTCTTTCTCTCCACTACAGACTGGAGGGGGAAAACACAAGGCAACAACATACACCTTTCTTTCTCTCCACTACAGACTGGAGGGGGAAAACACAAGGCAACAACATACACCTTTCTTTCTCTCCACTACAGACTGGAGGGGGGAAAACACAAGGCAACAACATACACCTTTCTTTCTCTCCACTACAGACTGGAGAGGGAAAACACAAGGCAACAACATACACCTTTCTTTCTCTCCACTACAGACGGAGGGGGGAAAACACAAGGCAACAACATACACCTTTCTTTCTCTCCACTACAGACTGGAGGGGGAAAACACAAGGCAACAACATACACCTTTCTTTCTCTCCACTACAGACTGGAGAGGGAAAACACAAGGCAACAACATACACCTTTCTTTCTCTCCACTACAGACCGGAGGGGGAAAACACAAGGCAACAACACTCACTAGATACACCCATATCAAATTCATATATGTACATGTGACAGTGTGCCCCTGGTAGGGAACATGTATTGTGTATAGTATTGGGTGAGAGAATATGTGCATTGTAGTGCACTACAGTGCAGTAGGGTGCAGTGCACTGAGGGAGTGCAGAAGTTGAGCAAAAAGAGCACTTGTTGAGGCTGATATTATTGTGTGCAGCAGTGAAGAGCGACTCATTGTATCTGGGTCATGAGTTTGTGCAGTAATATAATTATTGAGAACTGTCGCTCCATCGACATTTAACAGCTATTGTCCTCACAAATTGCACTTTTTCACCTGTTGCCAATCTTATAACAAAATCATCCACTTGGCATGTCAAACTAATCTAAACTTTCCAACCTTTGGGACAGAGGAAACTAACTCTAACAGGGCTGCCCGCTTTAATCCACTTTTGTTCTATGTATGACCTCATGCGCCCATTACTGCTAAGCATTTGTTTCTAAAAATAACTAACTACCTAGCCAATCACATACCAGCTGCCTGTTGATGAGTTCATTACGTTGTTTCAAGATCTCATCCGTACGTGTCAGGACACCAGCCTCCGCCCTCAGCTCGGCCAGCTCAGCACGTTTCTTCTTGTACACCGTGCTCTTGCTTCTCAGCTTGTTCACGTATCGCTTGAACTGTGATACAAAAAAAATTTTATTCTTTTTTTTAAATTTAGGAATGTTACTCTTTTTTTTATTACTAAAACTTTATAACTGCATAAAAACTTATTTCACAGAGTAAAAATATCAAGACTTAAAAAGTAAACAAGATATTCAGTTTTACTAATGAAATTTAAAAAAAAATTATTCTCAAGATCTTTTTCCATCATGCAACAACTTGACTTTGTCATTTCATAAGACTTAATATATCTCCTTTAAAGTGAAATTATCCATACATGTTTTCTATAATTTGGGCACAACAGTAAATGAAGTAATCATAGTGCATCAATTTTAATTTCTTCACATGAGGAAGTAGTGACAAGAAATTATCAAGAGCTTTTATAATATTTTTGCATTCCACTCCTAATTTTCTAAATTCTTTATTTGGACCTGTAAGATTGTTCAGTTTAAAATAAATATATTTACCATTATTGTTATTTTACAATGTGGTATAAACTTTGACAGATAGAAACAAAAGCTCAGCTTTTGACAAAATGATAACAAATGACAACTTTGGGAGATCATTAAAAAAAGGTCAACTTGGATTTACAACAACAACAAAACAATGAAACAAATCCTAAACTTACATCCTCCCCTTTGAGAACCTCTGCTCCCTCGGCAGCGTTGACCACATCCCTCTTCTGGTCCAGCTCCCGTTGAATGTGGTTGAACTCATCTCTTATAGCTCTCAAAGTTTCTGCTGCTCCTTGCTTCTTGTGGGCTATGATACCAGCCTATGCAGATCAAACAGTTAAAAAATGGATTTGGTAAGATTTTCAGGGGGAAAAAATTAACTCCTTACCCTTGAAAAAATTCAATAAATATAGACAAAGCCAGAATTAAATTATGTCCTTATTTATCTTCTATATTCTTTTATCCACTCTGGGGTTTAATTATATGATTTACTACAGAACTTTAAGTATATGATTTACTACAGAACTTTAAGTATATGATTTACTACAGAACTTTAAGTATATGATTTACTACAGAACTTTAAGTATATGATTTACTACAGAACTTTAAGTATATGATTTACTACAGAACTTTAAGTATATGATTTACTACAGAACTTTAAGTATATGATTTACTACAGAACTTTAAGTATATGATTTACTACAGAACTTTAAGTACAGTTGAAACCGGTTAAGTCGACGGCGTTGGGGTATGAAAAATGGCATCGAGATAACCGATGATCGAGTTAAAACGAAAACCAATATGGCGGCAAAATATTAACATGCGCTTGAAATTTCTTTATATACGTGTTGTGCGTTAATTAGTGATGGGACGATTAATCAGAATCGTATCGGAATATAATAACTATCAATATAATGTTAAATTATGTGATATATTATATTATGCGAAATGGAACGTCCTTGCGAGTATGATTTATGTAAATGAATTAGTGACTCGGCTCTGACTGAGACTGAGGCTCTAGTTTTAGTTCATTTGCTCGTTCGTCCTTGAACTTTATTATTTCATGCTATTTACTACTAATACTAATGATGTAATTATAATTACAGTCATAATCTTAGTGTAAGTTAATTACTAATAAATACCAAGGCATTTATTTGTATAAGGACCAAGGAAAACAATAAATATACTTTAAATATATTTGTAGGTACTTCAGATATTCGTTCTGCGCATGTCGAAAAAAGTCGCAAATATTGTTTCAATTTGTTAATAATTGACTACCATTACGCTAGGACTAGTGTTTACTGTAGTTACAACTATCGAACGACCGCTTACACTCATCTTTAAAAATGTTTAGGCTTATTTATTTAAGTTTTAAGTCTTCGGAATTTAAATAATTTATTCAGCTGCAACTTCAATAAGCCCGTAATAGCTTTTTACCCCGGAGTTTGTTTTTGTTGTGTTAGCGACGGTGACTTCAAATCGCTTTCTCCCTATTCCGGTATCTAAATAATATACACGTCATCACTTTTAGTCTACTCCGTCTACGGCTAAGTAATGCTTTTATTTTTTTAAAATTTTAATTTGCTTAGTTGTCGAGGCACTGTACGGTCAAAGGTCACGGCTATTACTACAGCGCTCTAAGTGAATTCAAAGGAACGGACAAGTTACGGAGTTTTCTAGTTAGGGATAATGAGGGTGGGGGGGGAGGCTAGAAGGTTAGACAGGTCTTTGATGTTTATATAAAAGGAAGCCTCTTGCTTTGACATACCAATACAAGACCGCGAGAAGAGACACCTTCCCTCCCCTCCCCCACTGTTATACATCTACAGTGGGTTGGGGGGAAGGAACATTTTTCTTTTTAAATTGAGTCAGAGCATGCCTTGGTAAATGGCCAGTGTAGCTGGGGGGGATCGTCGTGTGCGCGGTGAAATTCAATAATTCTGGCAAGTTGACGAGTGAAACATAATATGGTATTTAAATAAATTCCATCTTATTATGACTGTTTACTCCGTTTTATCAGGACTTAGTCGGTATATTGGCTTATTACCCGGAGTTAATTTTATGTTGTGTTACGGCAGAATACCAGAGCCAACACGCGAGCGAATGTGACATCAAAATCAAAGCGTTTTCTTAATAATAATAATATTCTGGTCTATAAATATAGACTGTTTGTGGAGTTCGCTAGTGACTGATTTTTTTTTAAAAAATGTATTCGCTTAGTTACCGAAGCATAGTACCAGAAGTAACAGCGCTGAGCAAGCGGGCTGTGACGTCACCAGCAGACCCTGGTGAGGCAGAAAATTGGTCCCTTCCCTTGGTTAAAAAAAAATCATAACTAACATTTTCAAAAGCTGGCGATTGGTCATGGGGATCGAGCTAACCAAGTTAAGTTGCAAATTTGGCCCTCTTTTGTGCTCGAGGTACTAGGTTTCGGCGACTTACAAAAATCGAATTAGCCGATGGAAAAATGCTAAGACAAAGAGAGAATTTGGCGGTTCCAATAAAAAAACGTCGAGTTAGTGGGGTGGTCGAGCTAACCGAGCTCGAGGTAAGTGGGTTTGACTGTATATGATTTACTACAGAACTTTAAGTACATGATTTACTACAGAACTTTATATGTCCATTTCAGTCTAACTCTTTCATTTCTCGTTGTTTCCCATACACAGCACGTCTGCTCTAGCTTCTTATATACCTTCCTCTTTTTCTTTCTTCCTGAGGATTTTATGTCCAGGATTTTCTGGTGGTGTTTTCTGGAACTTTGCAAAGAGTTTGCCGATACCACCTTAATCTGTTGGGTTTTCTTTTTTCCCTTTAGCAATAGGCTGTTGGTATGTTTATGGTAAGTCTTTGTTTTGATTCTATTTTGCCAAAAACTGTTCAGAATCTTTAAAAGGCCAAGTGTTAATAAAAAAAGTATTTCTGCTCTTTCTGCGTAACATTACCCCCTGGTCCCTGGGTTTTGACTCCTCTGCGGGACTGTTTTGATATTTGTGTTAAAAATTTCTAACCATTCTGTATACCTAAAATAAAATAACGGCCCATGTCCTTGTTACAAAGTTGTTGGCTCGTGTGGGTGGCCTAGCAATTTTAATATAAAATCTCATGTAATGGCTGTGATACAAAACTACCCTGAATCATAAGGATCATATTTGTTGATTTTGAACTTTGATGCATTGCTAAGATTCCAACCGATGACCCCCTTAGTTAATTTTTATGCACAGATCATGTTTGTTGACTGGTTTAAATAAATAGATATAAAAAAAAGATTTTTAAAAACCACGTTTTTATAAGTGGACTAAAAAGAAGAAAATAATTTAATTGTTATAAGTTCAAGTACTTTAATTTTATATGACTAAAAACGTGGGGCCGGTGTTTGGTATAAAAAATAAAGATTTATAATTTAGAAGGCAAAAGAGGGATCTATAAGTGAGAGAATGAGTGAACTGCATATGTAAAACCTCATAAGCGCCCGCCCCACGTGTTTAGTCATATTAAATTAAAGTACTTGAACTTATAACTTTAAAATTATTTTCTTCTTTTTAGTCCACTTATAAAAACGTTGTTTTAAAAAATCTTTGCATTGTTAGGTGACACGAGTCTATGTGCCTAATTTCAGCTCGATGGCATCACGGGAAGTGGGTCATTTTTTACTTTTGTTTGAAGTTAATATAAAGGATTTAAAAAATAGAAAAGTTTTAGAAAATTTGAACAGGTTTTTATTTAAATGAGTTTTTGAAGATCAGAGGATGTAGAGAGTGTTGGACTAGCATGGACAGTTAGTGCAGTAGAAGATATCCATTATCATCATCATCATCAGGTTTTGTAGAAATTTCTTGACTCTGACTCAAAATTTTCTAAAATATAACGAGCCAATGTTTCATTTCCTCTATTTGTCCACCTGACATTGTAAGACTTTCAACAGATGAGAACTAAAACTTACATTTTGTTTCATGTAATGAATGATGAAATGGAAAATAAATGCCACTAGTGTGATGTAATAAAAGATTACCTGCTGCCTAAAGAGAGACAGTTTATCATCAGCAGGCTCACCACTTCTCATCCTCTTCTCAATCAGCTGGTTAACTTCAGCGTTCAGCTCAGTAATCTTGACACACAGGCAGGACAAAAAAAGGACAATTTTTTAACAAATAATATATCATGCTAATATTTAAAACAAGAAAAAAGATTTATTTCAGTAAAATTTTGAAGGTTTTTTTTGTTCACTTTTTAACATCAAAATGTTAAAATGCAAATTTTGTTTAACTTTAAAATGTTGTTGTAACAAACAACCAAATTAATCCTTTATTTCTGCTATCCATTGAGAGGTTATTTAACTTTCTCAAACAAAACTTGACAAACTATAATAACCTTCATATTCAGTTCATCCAGGTCAGAGTGACCCATGGCTGGCACAGAGACGACTTTCTGGAGGTTTTGGATCATTTTCTTTCTCTGGGCAACATCCTTGGGTAACTGCTCTTTCACGATGAAACCATTCGTCCGGGTTTCTTCTTCCAACTTTTGTATCATAGCTAAAAAAAAATTATTAGGAAACTTCAGTTCCTTTAATAGGATATAATACAAGTTCATTTTTTTAACAAGGCTTTAAATTAATATAAAATGCAAATTCTTCATAACATGTAACCAACCCTTTCATAATGACTTTGTTGACATTTATAATTCTTTATACGTTTTCTCCATTAATTGTAACCATTTTTTAAACAATTAACATCTCGTTATGTCAGAAGGAGTTGACAGAGTCTTGAATGTTATTTGCTGCTTTATAAGAAACATTTCAGAAATTTCAAGCACTTACAGCTGGGTGTTGCCCCAATACTTGCTTGCCTCATGTCACGGAGCTGAGCTTCAAGTCGCTTTATTCTCTGATCTAAGTGGGTGATCTAAATAAACATGTTTAAGATACAGGATTACATTTAATTCAAACATAAATGTTTGCTTCACTTAATTTGTAGCTGTTCCACTTTCGCACGAAAGGTTTACGATATATCTTACAGAGAATACACAACAGGCTGACCAATCTAATTAGCGCCTGGATAGCTTGACACCATTAAAGGAACAAATATCCTAGATGGCCAAGTAACGGTTCTGTTTTTCCTTGCTGTTCACTCCCTAAGTGGCATGTCTACTATCACTGAGTCTAGTCTAATTGCCAGTTAGTGATACTTTAAGCAAGTTTTTCCAATGACAGATGCCCACGGATGTTAATAGTCATTTTATTCTAATATATGGAGGCTTTTGAGTAACAAGTTTACTTTTTAAAAAACATATCTTAACTCATTTGGAGTTTAACTGAAAGATAAAAAATAGAGTTAAGTTATAATTATGAGACACCCATTGAAAGTAGATAACACATCATTATGAGACACGCATTGAAAGTAGATAACACATCATTATGAGACACGCATTGAAAGTAGATAACACATCATTATGAGACACGCATTGAAAGTAGATAACACATCATTATGAGACACGCATTGAAAGTAGATAACACATCATTATGAGACACGCAATGAAAGTAGATAACACATCATTATGAGACACCCATTGAAAGTAGATAACATATCATTCTACTCTATTCAATACATGATTTGTTAAATTTAAGTAATAAATGGCAGTTTAAATGCAAGCCACAATTCATGGAAGATTAACATTACTGACAGCAGTTAATTGCTCTTGTTTCTGAGCTGCAAGCCTCTTCTCCCTGTCTCTCTCCACTCTGAGATTCTTGGCAACTGTCATCATCTTCTGTGAGTTGGGATGGGACTCAACCTGAGGCAACATCAAGTCAACAAAATGAATTCCATGAAATGTTTGTCTGGAGTTAATCATTGGGCAGAGTGGAGTAAAATTATTAAGATTATGGTATTTTATTCTGACTTGATTGTCCTATAGATTATATATTCATCAGCAAATAACCTGGTGAGATGCTGTTGGGTAAATCATTTATGTAAATTAGATAAAGTAGGTGGCCTATGACAAATTGAACCCACTGATGTAAAGGACCAGAGATGCCAAAGAAAATCATACAAACCTTTCTTCTCAGTCTCTCTATTCTCTTTATCAGCTGTTCTTTTTCCTCCTCCATGTTAGTTATATCCTTTCTTATTTCTGCAGTATTGAACCCTGAATTTTTCAGCTGCTCTGACTGTTTATGCAACTCCTTGAACTGCTCCATGAGTTCTTCATACTAAAAGTTTAATATCAATTAAAAAAATAATAAACTGAGATGTGAATCAGTCATTAATTAACAAGGCATCAATGGAAAACACCGAATGTATGAAATGCAAAAGAATTAAAATGGAATCCACATAGCAAATAGAAATAGAATAAAGATCTCTAACTGATTTCTCTGTTATTGGTGAACCCCCCCCCCAACAGATCACACACAAAACCCTGCCATTTTCACCTGTGTTATTACACGTAACTTCACTTTCATTTGGGTCACTCAGTTGTTAGAATAAATATACCTGTACATATATGTTGTTGACTTCCTCATCTTGCATTATTTCTGCGGGAACATCAATTTTTACAAGGAATTTTGCCAGGTAAGCTCTTTTCTGAAGTTCTGGTACTTTCTGTAGTAGCCATTCCAGAATGGGAAAAATTATTGGCTTTTCTCCTTGGACTATGCCAGCCCGAAATTGGCTCCTGAAATTAAATTAAAATTTTTTTATAGCATTGATATATATTATTCAAAGTGTATTAATAAATGAAAGAAAAAATAATAATGTGAAGAAATTGTTCAGGATGAACCTACCAACTCTGCTAAATGAAAAAAATTAGTGATAACTATTAATAATAATAATTTTCTTATGCTGAAATCTTATTGGTTATGTGGCTTCTTAATCATGACAGTTTAAGTTTGTGTAAAGTTATGTATTCATGAGGAGGGCTGTAATCCTGGAATATCACAAACTATCTAACAGTAACAGAACCACTCCTTTCAGTGATTTTTATTTTGAGAACCTTGGAGTTGAGACTGGTGATACCACATCATGAGGTAAATCATTCAAGCAACACATTCAAGTACACAGATCAATATTGAAATGCATATCTATTACTTTTACATAAGTTCTACCGCACTCCTTATTGGACAATTTAAATCATAATTTGCTGTTACACAAACTATGACATCCAAGAGACTGGCAAAACATGGATCTCTAGCTTCAACCAATGTCAGTCAGTAGTAGTAGAAGTCACAAGAATCTCATTCATCTGTAAGCTGGTTCTGTGCTAAGCCTCTGTTTGCTCCTGTCCGTACAAGCCCAACTATTGTTGAACATTACAGCAGTGTACAAGACAATCTGAGGTGCAGGGCTATACTTTCATATTTAAACCTACAAGCATCACGCCCCAGCACCCATTCCCAATTCATTGACCCTTATGGTTAATTTGTCATATCCTGCTCATATATTCTTTTAAATATCCCCATCCATTAGCCATAGATTCTTTTGAGACTAGTAAAGAACATTTACACCTAATCACATTGGTGGTTATTTGTTTCCCTCTTCATTAACCTCGCCTCTTCTTGTCTATCCCTCATTTGCTAATTTTGCGGAGTCCAGGTGACTTAGTTGTTGGTTGCAGTTCTTCCCTTACTCCAGTCATTTGTCACAATTGTATGGCAGAATCTTATTTCAAACAGATATCTAAATTTAGACATTTTATCATGTTTTTGAATCCACAAAACTACATTCCACAAGAATATATAAAAGTTACTTTTTTTTACACAGGGATAAAACTAAATGCAAATGTATAGATTTCCAAGATCATACAGATTTTAAAGTTATATATGCACATAAGTTATTTTTAAATTTATTTTTAAAAGTAGACAAAGTACTCACATGCTAACATGATCTGGTGGTTTATATTTCAAAACTCTTAAAATCTGAAAAATCCGAACTGCAGTCTGATCTGGTGCTTCTTCACGAATATCCAACTTTTGCTAAATTGGGGAATTAAATCATAATTATTTGTAAACCTAGTATTTATAGCAATCCATTTAAATGAGGTTAGAAAATGAAACTGACTTTTTCTTTTAAAATTACTTTTTTTTCTCTCTACTTCAACTTTTCTCTCTATTTCAATCTTTTCTCTCTATTTCAATCTTATTACTATTACAGCTAATATTTAAAAAATAATTTTATTCTTTGTTGATAATCAAAAACAAAAACTTTAAATACTAAAAGTTTTGGTATTAACCTTGGGATCGATCACTGCTAGGACATCATTTAAAACTTGAAGCAGCTGTAGTGGTTCAAGGGAATCAAACGATATTAGATTGTACGATTTATTAAATGGTTCTTTGTTCAATTCCTGAACAATGAACTTCATCTGTTCACTCATACTCATTTTTATTTATAGTTGCCAAGAGCTGGATTTTCTGTAATAGGAAGTAAATAAGCTGATTTAAATAAATAGTTCTCAATTGTCAATCTCATAAATTAATGACAAGGGTATATCATTACGAAGTGGCTGCTCGTCTCGAAGTAATTTCATTGTTGTTATGGCAATATGGCAGAGCGAAGCGTACTTCCGGTAATGAAATGTTGTATTTTTACACTTGAAAATAGGTAATAAGTAAATAGGGAATAAGTACAATTATTTTTATCCATTAACGTAATTAATATGTTAGTTAGTTTTAGGGTCTGGGTTAGGTATAGTTGTCTATTTTTTAAAAACAAAACGACTTCGAGACGACTAGCATTCATGCTAGTCGTCTCGAACTTCGAGACGAGTAGCATCGGCCATATCATTATCACATTATGTAATTGTAAAGATATACATTTAAGTTTTAATAATTATTTTTAAAATATGACATATGACAAAGAACTATGCCTGCCATTGGTCTAAAATACTTGCGGACTAGGGTACAATATCAACCTAAAGCCTAAACAAGCATAAAAAATATCTTCAGTATCCCAAGGATGGCAACACATCTAAGTCAAACATAGGAAAACTCTGAATTCAAACTCAGAGTGGAGCCCAAATTTCAAATTACCAAAATGAAGATTCATGCAACTCCAATTTTATGTATCAAAATGATTGATGCATGAATCATGGACCTTCAAAATCAAGAAGAAGATCTGACAGTTTCAATTATTCAGTTAGGTACTTTGATATAAAAATTAAAATTATCTATCTCAATGTAACTTATATTATATAATATAGCCTTAGACTTAGAAAGTTTGAATTTCTAAATCAATTTATTATTTTGAAAATACTATTTTTTAGTATCAGTATTTTTTTCTTCTATATTTTTCTAATGTAAATTACATTACTCATTACTGATTACTGTCATTACAAATACATACAATTACAATTTTGAAATAATTTTCAATTTTATTGTGTACAATTTTTTTTCACATATTGTGATTGAGAAAGTATTCTAATTTGCCAGTTTCGCAAAATATTTGAGTTTTCAGAAATTAAACATGAAAATTGAGTAAAACTGAGAAAAACGGCAAGGTTTACTTTAAATATTACGTTATTGTGCCTGTGTTTTGGTTAATTTTGACTTTTTGAGTTGATATACATCGCCATAGCAAATGACGCAGAAATACCGGAAATACTTAAAAATAAGATCAAAATTTGTAACAATAAACTTACAGTTATGAAATGAAAAATAAAATCTGCTGGATCATACAATAAAATAGAAATATTACATAATAATTTATTTAAAATAAAAGGTAATATTTTTTTGCGTTATATAACGTAACGAATATTTTGTCTACTTTGACAATGTACTAGGTCTTTACGCTTTATTCTTTATTTTACAAATACTTAGCTACGTGTACTTCCTGTTAAGATGGCTCCCTCCAGAGATGTAAGTTGTTAAAATGTACTTATATAAGATATTATTATTAAGATTTTCTATGTAATGAAATTTTCAATGCTTTAAAATTTTAAAATCTTTTGTGTGGTACATATAAATAAAATTGTATGTAAACTCTATATTTTCCACTCAATTAATCTTCACATGGCATCACCATCTGTGTTACAAACGAACGACACGAAACTTACTTCTTATTAGACGTCTTAGATTTAACTATCTGGTCTTATTTATGTGTTACGTGTGTATTAATTCTAAAATCTAAATTTATTTTAATATATTTAATCAACATATCCACTTTTCACAATAAGTAGTTATAAAATATCAATTACTACAATTACCAGCTCACTCAAACTCAATTGAGTCACTCATTGTGGTTTTTATTAAAATATAAAAAAAAATTATTTTAAAAAATACGCCGGAAGCGAGATTAGAACCCACGTATCGGTTTTAACATCAAAGTATCGTCCATGACTATCACTTCACCTAACGAAGTTCATGTCAGATTGCGATTTTAAAAAATTATATCTGTTTGTAATTAAATGTACACCAATGAAGTTTTTTTTAACCTTTAAAATTCATTAATCGGCTTACCTAGTAATCATGAAATTTGATTTATGAGAACTAATGTTTAGTATTAGCTTAATTAAAATTAAGGTAAATTCGCATTTACGTGGCCAAGATGGCGGCTAGTCATTTCCGGGCGGTCACCGTTGTTGCTAAGGCACGTGACCCCCAGAAAGTAGTGCATAGCATGGGATTTTAGGGGGGTGGGGGGAACGGGGAATCTCAAATTACCGGGGTTTTTAGAAACGCGCCAAATTTGGAAAACAGCGAAAAATACGACTTTTAAGAATGGGGGGGGTGGGGTGGAAATTCTTTAAAATGATGCTATTTTAAGATCCTGCCGAGTTTGAAAAAAAGGAAAATATGCAAAAAATGAAGAAAAATATGGTACTCACCGGTCATGCATCAGAATCACGAAAAATGGGGAGGATACAACATTTTTATCACTTTTAAAAATTCTGCCACTTGGTCTTTCTTGCCACACGAGGTTCGCCACATATATTCAAATAAATAGGAATTGAACTGTCCCTCCCCAGAACAGGTTCTCGTGGGCAGTTCCCTTTTAACCGCGCTCCAGGTGCCCTCTATAGTGTTGGTGTGCGCGCCAGTCTCAGAGTGTTTGAACTCGAGGCTATGGTTCACCGTCAGGTGGTGAAAACCTTCGTCCTCTAAACAGTCGTAAGACTTCCAGCAATGAGAAATGATTGTGGTCCCCGGCTGCACGAATTCTTTAATTATTGCCAGGAGGACTTCTTTACCTCGGTTCTCAACAACCCTGAAAAAGGTTTTTTTGGATCCTCTTTCGATCCCACCAAACACCCATCTACCGTCCACGCGCTTTCCTCTATTATATGTTCGTTTTCCGAATTTGGACTCGTCTATTTCAACGATCGTACCCACTCCGCCTATCCTTTCACTCGCCATAACACACGCTTCCACACAGACCTCGCGACAAAAGCAAGCCCAGTTCGTCACTGTGTTTGGTTGCACACTCGATTCAGTCGAATTATTTTTGAAAGTCAATTTCCTAACCCAATAGTGTGTCAATAAAAGAATCTGTAAAAAAGATAAACGGCTACCACTAAACCACGACCCACCCCGTACACTACGCTTTATAGCGGCATGGCTTTTGTCGCGACATCTCCAAATGAAACCATCACCACGCTCACCTGATTCACACAATTTCATGTCTTTCTTACATGCAGGGCACTCGTACCGATCAGAAATCAAACCATACGTCATAAGCCAATCAAGCATACACCTTTTGCCCTGATTCGCTAGACGATCCCAAAAACAGGCGGTAAATTCACTTTCCATTTTGAAGAAAAATACCCTCAAGTTAAGAACACTTTAAGAACACTTAACGCGATGTGAACACCTGGAGCAATTGAAGCGAAAGGAATGCGATTGTTCCCGGGCTATTGTTCCAGGGCTGGAACACTTCGGTTACATACGCGTCACAGCATATAGTGCCGCATTTAGCGAGTTGAAAAAAAAACTAGGAAGGGGAGGGGTGACCCTCCCCCATTTATGTTTATTAATTTACAATTAATCTAATTAGGGGAGGGCGGGCCTAAGGGGAGATAATCGGAAATAATAACATTTTTCAAGGGAAGCAACTCGCGGCTAGCAACAGGTAGCGTCATTTTCGCCCGGAAATGAGTCGGCGCCATCTTGGCCACGTATATACTATTCAGCCAAAATTAATACAGCTTTAGTCGTAACTGTAAGCACATAGCATATTTTTTACAACTATTCGTAGCAGCAGACAACTCGATGGGATGTTGCTAGTGTTACGACTAATCGTAGCACTAGCAGCATCCCGTCGAGTTGTCTGCCGTTACGTTGTCATAGCAGCAGACACTTAGTTCTTTTTATGTTATTTATAAAATAAATTTATAATAATATTTACAGAAAATAATTAAATTGATAAAAGTTTGGGGAGGGCCTCCCCAATTTTTAAAAAATATTTTGTTTTCAGAAGAGGGTTGGGGTATGGGGAGGGATCATTTAAAAATGATTGATAAAATTAACAAGCACATGATTTACAAATGCTTGTTTTTAAATCTTGGCTCATAATACCACATTTGTTCTCTTTTTTTTTCTTCTCAGTAAGTTGTTAAATAATAATTTTTTAAAGCAAGGTTGAAGAAATGAGAGATATCAAAAGTGATGGGTGGTATAAGTAGCTGGCGGAAATGACTAAATTTCTGTGCATGAGCATTGATGTACAAAATAAGTGCACATGGCCAACACAGTTGCACTTTAAAACTCTTGACTTAACTTGCCCTATGCTGTCGTTTCGTTGAATCTAATTACAATTAATTGAAGACTTAATTTAAGTATAAGTCAAAATGTTGGAATCAAAAGTTTAGTCTGGAAAGTGCTTTGTAAGTAAAAGACAATCTTAACTCTTACTCTTAGTCTTAAACTAAATAATAAAAATACTAATAGCATGCCATGTGGTAATGGTACACACATTCAAAGCTTGTCAGCCAACATAATATTAATTCATACATGATACACTGATAGAAAAATGCCATTAATGGACACACAAATAATATTTAACTAGAAGACATCCTTTTCAAGATGGGTACCTAACATTAATTTGGAAATTGTAAATGTGCCTGGGCATTGTACTAGCCACACAATCCCCTTGTAAACCATGGCTGAATTGGCTATATTAACTTGTTAATGCTGCTTCACTTTCCTTCATAGGTCAGCATGGTCTGTAGCGCGAACTCAACTTTACTTTTTACTTATTATTTAGTCTTATTATTTTAAAAAAAGGATTGCTTGAGACAGTTCTACATTTAAAAATAAATAAATATTTATTTAATTGTTGACAGATTTGTTATCCATTTTAACGCCATTAAAAGCTAATAGCAATTGATGGATATATCTCGTGCCCAATTTTTCTCTCCTGAAAACTACTTTTTGGGGGAGGAGATCATGCATCAGAAATTTCTTGTTTTATCTTCAGAGTGTCTTGGACGAAAAACCAATCAAGATTGACAAATGGGATTCAGGTGCTCTAAAAAATGCTTTGGATGATGGAGCAAAAAAGGTTACTTAAAGAAATATGTATTTACTAGTGTATCACTCGTCAAAAATGATGGAAGTTTTCAAAATAAATACACATCAGATTAAAAAATAACGTAATACAGAACTTTCATTTATTTAATTTATTTTTTAGTTGATTCATTTATTATCATATTGAACAATTTTATGCGGAAAGTTCAAAAAGTGTTATTTTTGGTGCAGCACTATAAAACAAAATCGATCGCAGCGCCACCTAACAGCATTACATCCATTCGCAGCGCCACCTACATTAAAACCATACAGACGACGGGAATTATGTATATTGATATATTTATTTCTTTACAAAATAATTTTAAAAAGGCATGTAAATGCGAACAAAAAAATTGTTACATGGTCTTTGAAAGTTTTGCAAAAGTTTTTGAACCCTGTTTGAAGACAGATATAAATATAACTACCTTAGTGTTATTTTTTAACAACAGGTTTTTGTCGATATCTTTGGCTTCAAAGAAAGTCACATGCTTATGAATGGTCGTCTTTTCCTATGTACAATAGCCATAGGATTTGCTATGTTTGCACTGGTTTGGGACTATCTCTACCCATTTCCTCAGTCTCGAAATGTTCTACTCTGCTGTGTGATTGCGTATCCTTTACAAATTGAAATTGAACAATTAATATTTTGATTAAAACAAGAACATAAAAGAGGAACTCCTCATTGTTACCAGTGACTGGAACAAGCTTCCAGAAGAATCATTTGAGGTCACAATTGACACGACACATTTGTATCTAGTGCCTTCAAATTTCCAACCTCCAGTCACAAATATACTCGATTAGCTCTGCAAAATATCACCTTCACAAATGTATTGGTAAACCCTCAACATTCATGGGGGTGGGACCATAATGTTTAAAGTATTAATTGTGGGCCCTTAAGATATAGAAGAAGGGATGCCTGGTTTCTCCATCATATCTTTTGATATTAAATAAATTGCAAGGAGCAATAACTGGTTCATTGATCTTGTGTTTGTTCATCCCTTTGAAAAATCTCTTTTTGTTTTTCACCAGTTCCTAAAATGGTATACATTTTTTTAAATTTGTGAAAGAATCTAAGGATAATTTACAACCGGAAAGCATAAAGACATTTGATTTATTCATTAAGTGATCTATGAAATGGTTATTATATTTATAGAATGAAATTAGTGGAATCAAAAAGGGAGCAAGCTGTAATAAGATCTATTTTCCAACAGTTTAAATTGAATGCCATTGTTAAAGTGTTTATTGATGCTTAAATATAGCTTTAAAATCTTATTGGGAAAACATGTAACAGTAACAACTTCTTGTTTATTTTACTCATCTTTATGCAACTTTACAACTCTGACACTTCCTATCACAGTAGACATAAGATCATTTTAAAAAAATTATGTTATTTTAAGGTTTTTTTTATATTTTCCATTGATTTTTTAAGATTTTTTTTTGGGTAGGGCTGGTACGCTCCACTGCTTAGCTTGTCAGGCTGTGTTGCAATGGGCACCATTTTTTATAACTTTTTTTGTGTTTACCTTTTTATGGGTGATGCCCAATCAGGTTTTATAATAAACAAATTTATATAATCCTTTATATATTTTTAGACATGCAATCTAAACAAGCGTCAATCATGGTTAATAATTAAAAGTGACTTTGGCATGGTTTCTAATTAAAACAATTAATAATAGTATTATAGCACATTTAAATATATATGTTTATGTAACAGAGAAAAGTTATAATTATAGCTAGAATTTTTATTTTTTAAATTTATGTATGTATCTCCCTTCACATGTCATTTTGTCTCTCCCTGGAAAATTCTTTCTTTGAAAATTCTTATTTTAGCTCATATTATTAACATGTACAGTATTTTGTTTATATAGATCGCTATGTATGCAATGAATGGAGTTTAGAAGTTTATACATTTTTGAGGAAAGAGGCTTCTGGAAAGAGACCTGTTAGCAACAGTAATGACTGACTTCGGAAAAGACTGTCATTGGTTCTTCTTGTGATAACAAAATACTACTTTTATATGTTTCTTTAACATAGTACATCAGTTACTTTGTACTGATGGGTGTTTTAACAGTTTATCTCACCTACATTGAAAAGGGGATATTTCTTGTAGCTCTTGAACAAGACAGGGCAAAGATGGAACCAGATAACCAGTGGACATTGCAGTCATCACTACGGAAGTAGGTTTCAGTTTTTGCTTTATTTTCAAATATGAATGACCGGAATTTTAGACAATATAAAGTAAACACATATTGAAAGAAGATATTTTTTAAGAAAGGACGGAACAATTAAACTGTCATGTTTGCTATAAGCTCTCTTCAGCAAAAAATATAACAAACAAAACAATTTTTTATTATTTTCTTAAGCACTAGTGGTATTTAAATTATTTTATTTTGAATGTATGCACCACAGAATCATGTTGGACCATTTTTGTTTTGAACAACTTGAATTCAGCTTCTATCTGTTATATAAAAATTGAGATGTTAAAAAAAATTCATAAATTAAATTAAAATTTTTGATGTGATTTATTTAGCATTGTCTTCTGAAGAAGACTTCCAGTGCTTGCCAAAATGTCACTTTAATTGTCTTGTCTTTTCATGTTCTAACTTAAAATATCTTGCACCATTTACTCTTATATATTTTAAGTTACATGTCCTAAGACAATACATTAAATGAAATTTCAAGGTTTTATTAGCTTGAAATTGAAATGTTAATCACAGTTTCCCTAACCATTTCACATCAGTTTTGGTTATTAATTAGGCAAATTATTTTAAGAAAAAAGTTTAATCTGTTACCATTAAATTCTGTTTATAGGTATGATGATACATACCACCTCACATTGACCTTTACTGATGGCAAGACACAAGAAGAAAGAAGCTCATCTGTCTCGAGGTGTGTAGCCAACTTCTTTGATGAGAATGGTACTTTCTGTTTTGATTTGTTTCAGCCTGTTATTGAAAAATTGCGTCAAGACTTATCAAGTGAAAAGAAAAAACAGTAATTATCATCTCATGTTATCTTAGTGTGTTTTTACCTAAATTAAAAAAAAACACTTTTTTGTCATCAGTTTTTAAAAAAAAATGGCACATGGGTTGAATATATATTTTAACTGTCAGAGACGACACAATATGGCTTAAACACACAGCGCTTGTTAACTATTAAATTTTAAAACTTTATTGCATTTATATTTCCTCCATTACCTTACTTTAAATTTTAAACTATATACTGTAATGGTACTTATAGTAGTCATTACTTGCAGATAAGGGCCACATACTTGATGATTTTTGGAAAGTTGTCTAATAAAAGTAAAAATAATTACAATATGGCATTTTTGTTTTATTATTTAAGTATTATTTTGTTAAATTTTTAATATCAATGACATTTTTTGCTTGTAAACTCATATTGTAGCTTATGTAAGAAAGCTCAAGATGAAATTTTTTCTATAACAAGACCCCCACATCTTGGTCTGTGATGCAGCACAATTTTTAGTTTAAAAGTGATAATAACCTGATACTAGTTAAATTTATATCGATGTTCCATCTTCATACAAGACCTGCCCTACATCTAAAACATTTTGTCTATTCTTAGTTAAAATTGTAACTCATTTTAAGATTTTTGTGTGTGCGTGTTAGCAAATGCCTAGTTTTTGGCATTAATCAAAAATATCAAATTTTAGGTTAAATTATAGCAAAGCACCAAAAAAAAAGTGGTTTACTCATTTGTGTATAACGTCATGTACAATTTAAAAAATTTGATTAATTTCTTTTAAAAAATTTATAGTACTTTCTACCATGCAAATTTCCATCAATGTATTAGTTATCTCTGCTATTTCTAATTTTTTTTTAATTAAAAAAAAATATGTAATTCACTACCTTGTTATTTGTCATGTTCATTTCTGATGAATGTGGTTGATCAATGTTAATGGGGTGATGGTGTATATTTCAATTCCTCTACTTTGGTAATTGTTCATTTCCTATTCTAAATGATAAATTTGTCACATTGTCTTTGTTTGTTTTTTTAAAAGTAACTTGGTCTTATCAATCATGCAGTCATTTTAACGTGTTCACCTGATACAAATCATGACAGTTGCCTTGCCCTTGGCACCTGCAAATGGTGCTAAGGCCTTGGACAAAATGTATGTCATTTTTCTTAATTGATATAGGTTATACTTTGAAATGAGTTTTCTGTTATTTAAATTAAACTCTAACTCCCTTGTGTGTGATGCTTGGTGCATCATAAAAAAATAATAGTCAACTGTTTTCAACAAATGAAGCATTAAATGATTAAATTAATTTAAAAACAGTATGGTTAAAAGAAAAAGCAAATTGTGTCCAACATATTTATCTGTGTGATGAAATTGTTAAACATGAGAATTAACAGTATGCCATTCATACATTAAAATCATTGGATTCAGAAATTTAAACCAAACAAAGCCTTAGCCGTAACTTTTAAATTATTTACCTTTTGTCACTTAATAAAAATGATTTTTTCTTGTATTGTTTTTTAAGGTGCAATTAGGTTTTCAGTTAAGACATGTATTTAAACACTAACTAAGCCTGTGACCAGTGAAATCTGGTCATACACTAGAAGACTGAAGAGTTATTGTTATTTGTTTAAATGTTTTTTGCTTATGTTTTCTATGATTATTTTGTGAAGTAAAATTCAGTCTTAATGTTTGAATATTTGTTGTTGACTTTTATTTTGTGCAGTGAATAATGGCAAATAAATCTAAAGATAGTTATTATGAAATAAAAATTTAATTTTATCCTATTTAAAATGAAAGCTATTAGCCTGCAATGGTTGATGCTTCTTTATTCATCATCATCATTGCCTTCTGCATCATGCTGAGTGCCCAGTTCTGGCAGCATTAAAATCACACAACTAAATTTCATCAATTATATCTCTTAAAGATAATAAAATGATTTTCTCTATAATTTAATATTTCAATAAAATCAAGTTTTATAAATAAACCAAAGTTTATTTTCATGGCTAAGTACATTGAAATCGTGTAACAATATAAACAAAGTACATAAATATTTCAAGGTATACATATGTACAAATTTACAATGTTAACATTCATCACATTCCAACATGAGTTGCACTTTATCAAGTACTGTAAGTGAAGAATTACTTAAGTCGAAAATTATTACTCCATTAAGTTGTTGAGGAAAAATGTATTGAAGACTACTGTATTTTTGCTATTACAAATAAAGAATTATTTTCAATATTCATGACAGGCTACAACTTCCATAGAAGTAAAATTACAAATAATTAAAAACCCAAAATTTTGGATTTCTCTTGAGTCATTCTACAGTTAGATTATGAGATCTATCTTTCACTTTTATTTCAACCATGAAAAGCAAAGCCTGAGTTTTCAGTGAAACAGTGCATTTTTAAACCTTAATTTGAGAATAATTTACAAAATGTATTTCTTTACTTTGCAATATAAATAATAAATTTAAAAAGCCCTAATGGATTTACATTTTTAGTAAACAATGATTTTTAACTTGGCTTTTTGATTACTTTTGATCTAGTGGTATTTTAAGACAACAAATAGCATACCAAAATACCTTTGCATATATAATATAGATACACAAAAATTGATTTTTCCATTAGCACTGCTGTTTCATTCTTTCAATGTCAATATATATAGTGTCTAAACAATCTCTTCACAAGTTCTCAATTAATTAATAAGTATTAACAATTTTTCTTTTCAAACATTTGCTATGGCATTATTAACATAGGCAACATAATCTACAATGTTGCACAGTAATTAGTAATATATATACAATGAAAGAAATCTATGGCTTGGGCAGAGTTTTTTCTTCCACTTTAGGCTTTTTCAAAGGGGATGCATTAGGCATAAACGCCTGTGGATATAAAATAGCAACAAGTTATAATATTTGTTTAAAAACTTAACTCAGAATTTTGTTTAATGTAGTTGATTTATGTGTTGTTTTTTTAAGTCAAAAATCTTTTTTTTCAAAACCACATATAATATAATGCCTTTGGTAAACTTTTGAGAGTAATAAAATATCATATCACTTTTTTGAGTTAATAACTGCAATGTCAATAAGTTTGTCATAAAATTCCATGCTAATATTTTTAATGAAAAATAAATGAGCTTTACCATAGGAATGATACAGAATGTTAAGTAACACAAAATAGATCAAATCTTCAACTTTAAGAAATGTTTCTATGACTACTACCTTGTTAACTTGTTTTTCTTGAAGTTTGGAAAGTTCTGCTGTGTAAAAGCTCATGACCTCATCACAGTCTCGTCTGACCTTTGTACCTTCACTATTGTACAGGTAACAGTTAGTTCTGATCAGCTCCATATCCATCTGGAAATCTTCAAAGCTGCTATATTGCCCTGTCTGTATTTTAAGTAAAAGCAAAAATATTCAATCACCAACTGGAGACTCTTCATTTAAGTGAGTCTTTTAACTCTAGTATAACCCATTAAGTTGTACAATTTTTGGAACAATTCAGTTTCGCAATTACATTAATACTCCTAGCATTCGTAGCAGCAGGCGATACATTCTTGAAATCTCAGTAAGCATCCAATAAATTTGTAATGGTTTAAGCAGCAAATGTCAAATTATTAATAAATAAAGTTGGAGGGGAAAAACTTTTTTAAAGGGAGAACTGCATAAGCAAGGGTGTATTAAAGACGAAGCACACACACAAAAAAAAGGAAGTGATTTTGGAATAGCCAGTGACTAAGTAAACAAAACCAAATGTGGAGACAAGTAAGGCATATCTTCATGGCACATTATCCCAAGCTTTTACCTCAAGTTTCTTGCGCATGGTTGAAAAGTCCATTGGATTCTGTATCACTGTGTAGTAATCAGGTGCATCTATAGAGTCCACTGAAGGAAAATTTTAGTGTACTACTTTAGACAAACAGAAACCACTTTAAACTATTTTTAATGTATTTTTTATTTAAACCTGAATTGCTTAAATACAATTTAAGAAACAGACTTTTCAAATAAAACATAAATTTAACCTCAAAATAAACAAATAAATTCATAATCATGTTATCTAAATTTTAAGAACAGCTTAAAACAGTTCACATTCGGATGGTGTCTTATATGGTTGTATTTTTCAGACTGAATGACTTTATTTTTACATTAGTTTTGAGTATTATCATGTAGAAATGCAGATTATAAAGTTATCAGGCTGGTCATTCCCGTACACATCCAAAAATGACATTTCGCACCTGGAAAGGTAAACCATTCAGCAGCTGGTATTTCATTTCTATCTCTCGGGGAACCCTTGAACCTAGCAACCTTCATCAGTAAACTAAAAACAATAAACATGATGAGTGTTATTAAATAGCTTTAAATTTCATGCTATTTTATGTTCATCAAAAGGTCGCATTTTTAAAAAGAAAATAATGGAGGACATTTAAACTTTTTTTTTACCACAAGTCTATTGAGGATGGGGTGAGAAATTTTTTTTTAAAAAATAAAATTGAATGTTTATAAGAATTTTAAATAAAAATTGAAATGGACAGAATTTTTTTTTAAAGTGGTATTAAAATCCATTGATCCTGCTTACTTATTGAATACTAACATCACAATTTAAATTTAACTTGGTCAAAAAATAAACTTAAAAGCACTCAATATGGCTCATGGATAAATCATGGACGTCTAAAGGTGGGAGAATGTACATACTCAGCTTTAATTTTAGTATTTCTCTCAGAGCATGATCAAAACAACAAAGCATACAAGCAAATTTTGGCATCATAATTTAAAACATCATTGTGCAATATATCTATGGTTATATGAATATTTCAGTGTTTTCTTCCAAGTGCTCACATCAAACAGCTTATGTAAAGCACTATAACAAAAACAAAAGACAAGTGATGAGATCTCACCTGGCCGCAGCTTTAACCCAACTTCCTGGAGCAGCCTGTGAGGGCTCATCTAATCCAGAGGGATGTTTGCGTTTACGTTTGCTGCTGCGCAACAGTCCAGAGGGATCTGAAGACGTGAGGCCATCACTCTGAGATTCTAGATCACTGCCTGCAGCTTACAGAGACAGTAAAAATTATTTCATTGTCCCCAGAGGGAAATAAGACAGCTAATACAAGAGAACCATCATGAAACAATTATTTGAAATTTAATCATGTGATCCATTCGCTTTCAGTCAGATTTTCTATTTGAGAAGGTTGTGTACGTTCGCTATCTTTTTTTTTATTTTATAATCCCGGAAATCGCTAACAAGCTCAAATTTTATCAAGGCAGTTAAGTTTAAGGTAACAGCCAAAATTAACTTGAGAAATGAGTAAAATAATATGAAAATACCTGAATCCTCTTAGATTTCAACAAGTAATTTGAAAACAAAATGCTTCTGCTTTTGTAAACAAAACCCGTAATAAAATAGTGATATCTATTTTAAGCTTATGTTGAAACAAAATGGTTAAATTCAAAGAAATACAAATGAAATAAAATCTGTATTTACTAGATCCAAAATCATCTTGTTGGAGACTAACAGATGACTCTGATAGTGCTGCCAATCCATCATGGTTGTCACCAGAGCCTGATTGGGCTGAGCTACTATTCTCAGCTTCTCCTTCTGATGCATTAACCTGTTCAAAATATGTCTAATTAAATTGAAATCAAATGATTTATTTCATATATCTTTGAAAGTACTAAGTTTACACTATGGACACTGTCCCAAACATTTTTCCCCACTTCTTTTCAAATTTTTGGGGGAAATAAAATTGCAGAATAATATACTTGATTTTAAATTTTATTTCATAATTGAATTTACAATCAACTATTTCTATAATTATTTTATGCATAATCTTTTTTTCAAATTTTTTAAAAAAAATATCTAAATTTTATACTGCAGTCATCTTAGATCACAATCATGAACATTTATATTTTTATACAATATTTTATCTAATTTTAAAGGATAAAAATTAATACCTCGTAGCCATATTTAAAAAGTTGCGTGATCATTTAACTTTATGCTTTCAACTGATCATAAAATACAAAACATTTTAATTCATTAAGATAAAAAATAATCTTATAAGTACAAATCCAATTGCAAATATAAAAATTGTAACTGACTCCAACTGCACAAATGTAAACAAGAAAGGCTCTCACTTGTTCATCTACAATCCCAACACTCTGACTAGTTAAGTCATCCAGTTTGAATGTGATGACAGAGGGGGAAGGGTCAACACTGACTGCTATAGGCAGGACACTGGGTTGTGGAATGGGTTTATGACTAGCAGGAGGCTAAACAAAAAAAAATCAAACCAAATGAATAATAGATTGCAAACTGTATTTTATATGAAAAAACCCAGTGTAATTGAAACTAACACTCCTATCAACAGAGGGCAAATGTACCTTCGTTTGCTGCTAATACAAGATCACAACTCTCCAGAATGCACTCTGGATGTTAGAAGATGTTCGCTCACCTATGTAACATTAAGCTGATAAGAAAATACAAAGACCCTCAAATTTTTCATTCCTAAAGGCGATGTAAAACCTTGCAAAAAACATACTGGATAATGCAGAAGACTTATTATGATTAATTTATTTTAGTGACAAGCTTTGTTGAGTTAAAACTTTTAATTTATGCCTGAAAAATATCTTCTTCAGAAAGAAAGACATATGATGCTAAGAAAATCATAGAAAAAAAGCAAATTTTTCTTGAACCTTATGGTTTTAGCTTTTGTAAGCAAACATTCTGTAATATAAAAATTCATTAATACCGTATAACCTCGTTCTATAGCCCGTTCGTTCATAAGCCAACCCCCCCCCCTCCTTTGGAAGAGAAAAGCATTAAAAGCGTGTAACCTGCTCATAAGCCGACCCCCCAAAAAAAATAATAGGACAGCGTAAACAAAATGGTACACATTTTGTTAAAAACTACAAGCTAAGTCATTAAGATTGTTTACTTTGTACTACCTATCGTTGTCTTCATGCTCTTTGTTAGGCAAGAGTTACCAGTATTTTTAAAATGTTTTTTCTTTGGTAATCAGTGGTGAAAGTGAATACATTAAAATTGGTTGTTGAAAACAAATTTTGTAAAACGATTTATTAAAACAGTAAAAAAAATAAAATGATTAAATAAGTTAAATAAGAACCAAGAGTAAAGTAGTAATCATACATAAATCAATTAACTCTAATTTAGAAATACAACACAAAGATAACTTAATACAACCCTCAGATAGACATAAGGATAAAAACACCTTTCTTATTTCATATGCATGAACAAACTCATACAAATTTTCGTTCTTCCCGTCCGGAAATCGGGCGTGGAATGGGTTGCCTGAAGAAACCAGGAAAGCCAACACTTTATCAACATTTAAAACTCTAATAAGAATGCAGGACTAAACACAAACCATAGATAAGCGTAGGACGCAATAATCTTCTGTATAGAAGGAGCGTCTGAAACAGATAAGATAAGATAAGTTAAGTGCAGGTGTTTAATAACATTTTATAGCTTCTGGTAGAGCAGTCGAATCTTGTAGAATGTAGAATAGGACCTTGACGATCTACAATAACAACACAATGTACATGCAGAAATCACCTATGACCCGCTCATAAGCCGACCCCCCAACCTTTTCCCCTAGATTTTGTCAAAAAAGGTCGGCTTTAGAACGAGTATATACGGTACTTTTAAAAATGATAACAGGTGTCAAAATAGAACTTACAGGTGCTTGGGAAAGAACACTTATAATATTGCTGGTTCCCTTAATCAAAGGAGGGCGTGTGATTTCTTGCATGGGAATAAAAGACGCTGATGACGGCGATGACGAGACTGACGACACAGAAGACGATATGGATGAGGACCTGGTGAGCTGAGATGGCAGAGAAACTAGCAGGTTGCTGTGAGGGACTGTGGAGTCTTGCTGAGATGATGCAGGGTTGGACACTGTCAAAATTCTTGTGCCATCTTTGGCTGGAGCAGAGCATGAATAAAACATCAGATCTCAGTAAAACCCCTCCACATTATCTATAAAATAATATTGTGGTTTTATTATTTTTAAACTGCTGGGATAATTTAGTTGGTTTTTTTTTAAAAAGATATAATACAGATTGGACTTACAAATTAAAAAATTTTCTGACACACACAAATATTACGGAACAAATATCAATTACTTGATACTAAAAGAAAACTGTGATTTGGTGTATGCCAGCATTTGAAAAATCACTTTTCAATGAAACGCTCTGTCAGTCACTTTAAACATATTGAAAATACCTGTTTCTTCTCGTATGACTTCTGCCATGCCCGACCGTGCAGATAACGATGGGTCACTTATTAAATGTCCAGATGCAGGGGAGTGTACAGGAACATCATTGTAAGCGCCATCTTGATCCTCTTCATCCTCCTCATCCCCATAATCCTCTTCCTCATCTTCATCATTATATGAGTCAAGGTTAATCTGAGCCTCCGCCAGAGAACTGCTTAGAAGGTCTAGCGGTGGCTGAGTAAGAGTTAAAGAAGAGGCGGGTACTGTTGTTTGTCCCAATGAGGGGGCTGATAATGTGGATGAGCTCGGCTGGACTTGTGTGGATGAAGAGGGTGTCGGTGTTTGAGTTGGGGTGTATGCTGCTGATGGCAGCCCTATCTTGGAGCTCTGACCATTATAGCTGTCAGTCGGTGGGGGGTTACTGGCAGTGACTTGATAAAACAGACCAGTCTGTGTATCCAGCTGGCCTTCTTTAAGTCCTTCTTCTGAAACAAAGGAAAGATTAGCTAACTGAAAAAAACTGCTGCATTTCTTCAAGTCAACCTGAATCTGAAAAGCTTGAATACATTTTATCATCCTAGTGGATACATAATGCCACCCAACATTCATGGTAGTTGGTTTATTAGTAAGCCAGAATAATTACTATACATATTTTAGTATGGTAATTCTATTTATACAGTGGGGTCCGCTTAAGTCGACGGCCTCGGGGTATGAAAAATGGCGCCGAGATAACCGATCACAGAGTTAAACGAAAACCAATACGGCGGCAAAATATTAACATGTGCTTGAAATTTCTTTATAATTATATACATGATGTGCGTTAATTAGTGATGGGACGATTAATCGGAATCGTATCGGAATATCGGGACCCTATTTCTTCACTCTTTCCTAAGGTTGTTAAGACCGTTCGTTTTTAAGGGCCGTTTAAGTTTAAATATAACCCTTTATTGCGTTAGCGCAGTTTTTTTCCCTAGTACTAGTACATAACTAAATGTATAAGGAATTCATCTAGTCCTGCCCGACACACCTCGTGCGCGCCCGCGTGCGCACGCAGGGTCCGCTGGTGACTTTCCTTACAAGCACACAAATACATAACCCACACCGTCCCCTCAGCTTACAATGGACTCAGAATTCCTTCGGTAACTTGAGTGCTAATCGGACTAACCGTCTAACCAACAACAATGGTGTGGGAGATTGAGAGTGGGGGTGGGTAAACTGTCTGTAGTCTGTTATATTATATATTTTAAAATCTGGTGAGCCTTGTTTACAGTGAGCACCCTATGATTTTTCGTCCCATCACTAGCGTTAATAAATGAGAATGTACATGCACATGATTTTCGAGTTTTTTTTTACACAAAGGCGTTGCCGTTAGTTTGTTTATCATGACCTATATATGACGCATAACAAAGCGAACTCTTCTCTATAAAAGTGTACAAAAATAAAAATAGGAACTCCTTTTGAATCTTCAACTTTGATACGTTTTAATTAATTCTAACCAATAGTTAAATGGCTTTTGCACACGGCCCCTTCTTATGAATGAAACAATGAGAACAAAGCAATAGTAATAGAGTCAAAATGAGGTTGAAGGATGAATGGTTGCCAATGACAACAAGTCTGCACACGGTACATTTTGTTATTCCATACGAAACGAAATGTTTTAGACATGCAATTCTGCGTGCATCTTTGCTATTGGAGCAATTACGTAATACTCGGCATCACTTACGCGACCAATTGCCGAGTATCTCCGAGTATACGAAAATAGGCCGATGCCGAGTAGCCGAACCGATCGGTTCAGCCCTATCGATAAGAACATTTTTCAAAAGCTGGCGATTTAAGTTAGTAACACAGCGCTGTGAGCAGGCGGGCTGTGACGTCACCAGCGAGGCAGAAATTTTATGCCTTCACTTGGTTATAAAAAATCACATCTAACATTTTCAAAAGCTGACGATTGGTCATGGGGATCGAGATAACCAACGCTAAGTGGCAAATTTGACCTTCTTATGTGCTCGAGGTATTAGGGTTCGGCCACTTAAAATAATCGAATTAACCGATGAGAAAATGCAAAGACAAAGAGAGAATTTGGCGGTTCCAAAAAAAAACGTTGACTTAATAGAGCTGACGAGTTAACCAGGGCTCGAGTTAAGTGGGCCCCACTGTAACAACAAAGCAAAGATAACAGCCCTTGAAACATTGTCTGTCCCTGTTTGATAGTGGGAAGCAAATTTATTATTCTCAATGAAGGCAATCTGAATTTAACTATACTCATTATTAATGAACACAAATGAAATGCAGGCAGAAAAGGTTAAATTACTTCTCCCCCTTATTTTTTAGCGCTTTACACAAAAAAAAACTTTTTAAATACAAAAACAATCATAAATGTTAAATAACAACAATTTTTACTCAAATTCCCAAAAAGGTATACATCCAAAATTAAACAAAATAGTAAGTGAACAATATCATTGTAACTAAACATTATCATGTGTTACATATTAGGAATAAAATGAAGTGCTCAGTGACTTAGCACACGATTGTTTAAATTAAAAAAGCTTTCACCTGGAGAGACAATGACACCACCAAGGCTAATTTCAGATGAATTAACTGTTGAAGTTGTTTCTCTGTTAATTTCATTTCCAAAACCTTTGGATGTTGCTAGTATGCTCACCTGATCCACAACAAAAAAAATAAATAAATTTGTTTGCCTGTACTGCTTGCAACGATGCATATAAATTGAAAAAAAAACTTTACCAGCAGAATATTCTCAACATTTGCCTAACCTAGACAGTTAACCCAGAGCAAGATTCTCATCCTTAAAGGAAGAAAAAACTCTTTGACAAAAGCACTAAATCCATCAGGGCAAGGCCCCTGGGGCATTGTGCTGGCCACACATTCCCCTGCTCGTTTGTCGTGGCTAAAAACTTGTGAACGCTACATCACATGCGTCATAGTCCGTCATGGACTGGAAAGGTAGTCATCATTTGGGCACCAACAACTTGGACAAGCCGGAGCAGCAGTCTTCATAGCACTGCTTTGATTTTGGTAAATGACTACACTGATCAAATCATTTCTCACAGAATGTGTGCCCAAAATTATTGTCAAACAAGTTTTCTAGCAACAGTCATAACAACAAATTTTAATTTCTGGAGAATAGAATCTGAAATATTTTTTTAGGAAATTCAGTTGAAAATTCTACCAACAAGCATGTCAATGAATGTTTTGAGATCAGCTTATATCAAATTTAATCAATCCATCATATTGTGGATATTAACCAGTACATACTGTCTTGACATTAATTAAACAAAAGTTGTCTGATTAGTTACAATATCAATATTTATTAAACAATTTCATGTAGAGACTGTTGTGTGTCTGTAATTAATAGATGTGTCAGAAATATCTAACCACCTTGAATATTTAACATTAACATTTTTGTGTGTGTTATATACTGTTATTAATGTGGTTGTTATGGTATGAATGTTAATTTATTACTTATATGTATGTTATTACCTTCATGTAATGCTCTGTGACCCCAGTTCCTTACTGGGATACAGCGCTATATAAATTATCAATTTATTATTATTATTATATAATAAGCGGAGCAGGTTAAGTTAAAGGGCAGAAGCATAGCATACTTTTTGTGGAAGAAAATAAAACAGTGAAAATGACCATTAGCCTACCTTGGGTTGCCCATGTAAATGTGAGAGAGATGGTAGTATTGATGTTGCAGAGAGTATGCTAGGAAGTATTGAGGTTGAAGAGGTAGGAGGCTGCTCAGATTCTGTAAGATCCACAACTTCTTTGTTCAACAATGACATCGCTTGTTCTATGTGGAAAATTAGTTCTAATAAACCTCTAAAAGAAGATGATATTTAAAGCAAAAAGCATGCAAGTGTTAGAGGCTAATTAAATTGTAAGTTAGTTTATTTACACGTGAGTCTGTTTAAACTTTTCAGCATTAAAAAAAATATACATTTATTTGTCAACAATCTATATTTCATATTGAATTTAAATCTGTATTAGACAATGTCACTTAATTGTTAATGTTTTTTTAATAGGATTTAGCACAATTTTACCTCTCAATGCAAGAGTAACTCACCTAGTGTGAATACTTGCTCAGTTCCTCCTATATCAGATTCTTGATTTCCCCTTCATTAAAAAATACAAGGTTTAAAATTTTTTGATAAAATGAAGTTGTGCAGACAGTATTATAAGGGTATAAAATACCATAAGCTGGCAAAATACATATGAATTTTCAGATGAATGAGACAATTTAGAATTATTCATTATTCTGCAGAAAAAATATTTTAATGCAGATAGAATGGAATAAAACTTAAGTTTTATTTTATCTTATAAATTACAGACGCTCCTTCTCTACAGAAGATTATTGCGCCCCACACTTACCTATGGTTTATTTCTAGTCTCTCAATTTTATTTGAGTTTTAAAAGTTGATAGTGTGTTTGCTTTCCTGGTTTGATAAGACAACCCACACTTCACCTTGTAAATGAAATCAAATTTTATTTTTATTTTAAATTGCCACTAGTGAGTGACTAGTGGGCCTCTTGACCAACCGTTGTTTAAATAAAACAAAAGCTGAGACAACCTTACCTGTCTTCAGTGTGGGCACCAAAATTAAATGTCTCTTCCTCAGGGGCATCAATAACTTCCTGGGGTGCTGCCCGCCTCTGTATGGGCAAGCGTGTGAACTGCTGAGGTTGTGATTGTCTGAATGGTGTTGATGTAGTAGTAAGAGTCACAGTGGACACTGTCTGAGGTGGTCCTTCGGTGGTATCAAACTCGTAAGGATCAGTTCCTTGAGCTGAAGTACAACAAAAGAATTGATGAGTCAGGGAACTGTACATTCAGTTTAACATTTCAAAAGTATTTATTTTCCCCTCAAAACTATCCTGGTCACTTAAAAAATAACTTTGAAACTAAATCCATTTTAGGTTGACATGTTTTGTGCATACTTACAGCAAATGCAAAAAATTTCTGCCTAGTAAAGGGTTAAAATAACCAAACACCTACCAATGGTTTCCACTGCAACTCCATCAGGAGGAATCGCAACTGCCTGTATGAGTTCTGCAAGTAAGGAGGATGTTTTACCGTCACCGTCTGCCCTACCACGATGAATAATTGAGATTGGCTGCAAATAGAATGTGATACATCACTATAAAGGAGACATATTTCAAAGGGAACTGTTTAAAATAAAAGATAGAAGTGTTCAGTACACCCACAGTGTAAATGTAAATGTGATTTCTAATTTTAAAAATTGATTTACATATAAATGCACTGTGACTTTACTGAAACCTTTTATGGTTACTTAATGACTTAATGATTCACATTCATACTTCAACAATTAAAATATTTACATTTTCTAAATTTAGTTTAACAATTGAAATAGCAGAAACAACTCTTAAAAAATCAAACTAAATTGATAAAAACATGTAGGAAAATAGTTAATAAGAAAGATAGACTTAATTATACTATACAAAAATCAATATTTATCATCACTGCTTTATGTTTACTTTTTTAAAAAGCCCAATAAAATTAATAAACATTTCTTTTTTAACTTAAGGCAAAGCAAATAAAATTTACCGTGTCAAATTTTTTTTCTTCATTTAAATACCCAATATTAACATTTGAAAGCACCCCATTAACAACATTTTTTGTTAAGTATGTTTATTTAATCCTTACCATCCTCCAGTACTAGAAATCAATCCAGTGCATGGAATGGTACTCAAATATGATGTACCTCGTGGAAATTGAAGTAAAGAGGGTGTGAAGGATATAATGACAATCACAATCACATTGAGTTTGTTAGTTACCCGTACTTGCTTAGCCTCCCCACTACCACTACTAGTTGTGATGATGACCCTCCTCTCCCCTCCCCTCCCAGTGCTGGTGGTTGTGACAGACTGTGTGGAGGCAGTGAGCACATGTCGACCTTGAGCATCTTTGTGAACCAGGCCCATGAGATCCTGCATGGATTTGGAAAAAAGCTTGAATAGGAAGACAAATATTTGACTCAATATTTTGTTAAAGAATGTGATGTGGCCTTCTTTCTATAGATTTTCAAGGAGCAAGGCTTTAAAAATGCAAACTTAAACTACAGTTTTAAGGAATAGTCTTGTAAAAGCTTAATAATGTTTTTATAATGATATAAAGAACATTACTTTAATTTTAAAAAATTACCTTTTAAATTATTTAAAATAATTCTTTTAAACAGACAAAACTGAAGCCGTCATTTACCTTGTCGATAGCTCCAGGCAAAGTAGAGGTAGTGATTGTTCTAATGTTAGAACCACCCTGTGCCAAAGGACCCTGAAACCTAGGGTGTTGGGTCTTCTGCACCACTATGACATTAGGTTTAGATACTGGCAGATAAAAATTATATAAGGATACTGTTACACCGTGAAAACTAGGATGTTAAAGAGTTAGTCTTAAATACAAGTAATTTTACAAATATAGATGAAGTTAAAAAAAATTAATTATTTTATTTACTGGGTATATAAGTTCTTTTTAATACGGCGTCAAAATAAACAAAATAACATTTGATCGATAAACTAATTGCAAATTGTAAACAAATTTATTGATATGATGACAATAACAGAAGTCTGATAATAAAACTATTCCTTCCTGTTTTTACTTATTGAAATGAAATCTTAAACTATTTCTTTTATTCATGGCAAAAATAGGTGTGGAAGAAAATTATAAAGATGGAAAAAAGAAAGTCTGAAATCACATCAAAATTTCAAAATACGCCAACTTAAAAAAAAATAAATAACTTCACAAACCAGTTGTGCTTCCAGAGCCTGTCTTGACCGCTGTTAAGTGAAGAGTCTTTGGGTTTACAGTAACAACATTGGTTGCCTTGGTAGTTGTGGCAATTACCCTACCACCAGGTGTTGTGATGTTTAACACTTTTCCCCCAGAATGAGCTAAACAAATAATTTTTAATTAAATGCATGGTTCACACTTGATTTTTTTTTAACTGCCTTACATTATCACATCTAAAAGTTTCAATACTATTAAAAAGGTGTTTTGATTATAGTATATTAAACATGTATTTACAGCCCAGTTTAAAAAAAAATCTATAAGCTTAACAGTATAATTATATTTTTGACCAACCATTAACTTTTTAATAATTTCTTTATAATCATACAAAGTATAATCAAAGTAATGTTACAAAATTCATTGCATGTTATTTATGCATTATTTATAATGTTGGGGAATTAAGTCAAGTGAAGTTATTTTTTGTAATCTGTAAAGAGTGTGAACTACTGAAAAACTTAGGCTAGTTCCCAATGGGTGGAATCAATAGCTGGGTTAAAACTATTACACATTTTATGAAATCTGTAAGATTATTGTCATTTATGTTTGTTCAATGAGGAAGGCTTTTTGCCAACATATTCATTGTTTTGTTGTTTCTTTTTCATGTTTACCCATGCCTAATACAATAACTTCTCATTTGGACTGTTTATCAGCTCCATGCAAGAAAGCCTTAACCACTTTCATATAACAAGCCTCAGGAAGATTCTCTGCATAAAGTGGCAGAACAAAATTCTAGACACAGTGGTACTGACCAAGGCAGGTCTCCCCAGCATCTTCAAACTCCTGATGCAGACCCAACTTCGCTGGGCAGGGCACGTTGTCCGAATGCCAGACGAGAGACTGCCAAAGAGAATCTTCTATGGTGAGCTCCAGTATGGCCAGCGGTCCCACGGTGGGCAAAAGAAACGAAGACACACTGAAAGCCTCAATGAAAGCGTTTGCCATCAATCCAGACACGTGGGAACGAGCTGCAATGGACCGATCCACCTGGCGCTCTTCTATCCACGAAGGTGTCAGGTCATGCGAGGCAAACCGGATCACCGCCGCAGAAAAGAAGAGGCAAGCCCGAAAAGACCATGCTGTCAACCCTTCAGGAGATGTCCCACTCGTCCCTTCTGTTCCGGACCTTCCGTGCAAGGATCGGCCTAATCAGCCATCTGCGCACGCACAGACAACCCTCGGATGCCTAGAGTGGTCCTCGTCGTATCGACGGACGAACGAACACAATAACTTCTGATTTAAAACACTAGTCAACCCAAAGAACTTACCTGTATAAGATGAGATAGACCTTGGTAGCATAGTGACTCCTGATGCTCCACTAGTAGCAGACTGACCAGCATTGACCATCACTACTGGCGTACTCCCTGCACCAGCGATTTGAGTTGGCTTTGGTAGTATTTTACTTGTGCCACTTTGTGTGATGATTTTAACGCCTAAGAGATAAGCCATACTACTTTTAGTGACAAAAATATGTAGCCTTAAGCATTTCCAAAAATAACTTAAAGCAAGCTATGGCTATATTTATATAATCATCCACCGGTCATAAAGATAAAAGCATGGGTGGCAGAAAAATGTTAATTAAAAAAAATTATTAAAAATGCCGAAATTGTTAAAGTGAGATGCCAAATTTTTGAGGCACAATCTGGCTATAGTTTTCATATTTTGGAGTAAACTTTGATAGATTAATTTTAGCCTTAAATGCCTTAATACTAAAATTGTAACAGTCTAGCTGCCAGGTGAAAACAAATATATTACCTTCTTGCTTTATCTGAATGGTTGGTTTGCTGAGGGTTTTGACTTGAATGCCACTGTTGGCATGTTGGGATGGTGTCATCTGAATACCACCTTGTGGTAGTGTCATCTGAATACCACCTTGTGGTAGTGTTGGTTGAGGCTGTGACACCTGGATTCCGGCAGAAACACTGTGAGGTGTGACAAGTTGTGGGCCCATTGGAATTACCACACCAGGTTTTGACTGGGGCTAAATGTAGGAAATAGTGACCAAATTTAATCGAACAATAAAAGCCAAAATTATTTGAGAAAGAGCGTTAGCAGCAACAGAGTAGGTAAAATTAAGAATTTAAACCTATATCATTTTTATGAGCTTCCATTTGCAAACACAGAAATAATGCAATTTTGATTTCTTACAATCATGGCTGGGTATCGCTGCCTTGGCACAATTCTAGGACGAACTTTTCCCAAGCCTATCTGAACAGATGGACTGAACATTGCAGGGGAGGATGAGCTTATAGTTGATGTTGGCATTGTTACTTTAAACAAAAAAAACGGTAAAAATGGTAAGAACAATAAAGACAAACTAAATTTTTTAAATGGCAAACAATACTATTGAATAAGTAATTGTGGTGAAATTATTCAAAAATGTTTACGTTGGTGAAAAGACAGGTAAAGAAAAATTAAATTACATGCTGAACGAACAAAAATATATTTTTAACATTAGCTTTCCTTTGAAAAGCAAATTTTTTATCTTTATCAGACTTATATTTGGAATACACTTTTTAGAAGTGTAAACATGTTGCCTTTTATCTGTTATCAGTTTCATTGAAATAATGTTTAAAAGACGAATTTGCCTTACATGTATCTAAATACTCTTTTCAAGAAACCTTACCAGTTGTAGAGACCAAGCTGGTGCCTGATGTAGAGGTTATAACACCAGGGTATGCTGATACCACTTGAGCTACTGATTGTGTAGTTACGCCTGGAATCAGAGCTGAAGATCTGGGTATACTTGTACCCCCGTAAGTGGTCAGTGTGGTAGGTGGGGTTCTTACCACAGGAACAGACGACATGGAGCGTTGGATTACTGTAGATACTGGACCTGCACTTGTCACTAGAATAACCTTGGGGGGAGATTTTTTTTACTATTAACTATAAATTTATTTACGTTTTTAATAATTTGTAGCATGCAAGTATTAAACTATACAGTTCTCAAATGTTAAGAAAGAGCCTCCATTAATTATTTCTAACTAGCAGGGGTTACTACAACCACACTTCAGGTGGAAAATATGGGAAGAGTTTCATTATCCATGATAATTCCAGAAAGGGGCTCCACTTATATTTAGATTTTATTGATTTTCATTTTCCTCTCATTTAGACCAGGGGTCTCCAAACTACGGCCCGTGGGCCAGATGCGGCCCCCAAGGCCCTCTCATCCGGCCCCTGGAGACCTATTAATCTCAAAAAAAGATTTTTAGTCGGCCCCCAAACTGCTGTTTGACAGTTAATGCAGCCCTCCGGTAGAAAAGTTTGGAGACCCCTGATTTAGACACAGGATTTAATTTGTGTATGAGAGGTGGGTAGCAAATGTATTCTTTTACATGCACACAATCAAAACAGTGGAGACTGCATAATGGTGCACAATGAGAGCAAGAGTGTGTAAACCTTGAGCAAAATTCAAATGAAACTATCCAGAGAATTTAAAACACTTGTTACTTTAAGGGGAAGAATGAACCTTTAGATAAAGAAAACAAGTATTTTACCTTTGGAGGCTGTGAGGTAGACTGCACAGTGACAGGCCGTCCCTGAGGACTTTTGCTAATGGTTATTTTTACAGGTGAAGAACCAGGCAGAGTGCTTGATGCTGTTGTGTATGTGATGCGTGGTGTTTGTGTGGAGACAGATGCTGCACTGTTGCTGTCTGTGGAAAGACTACGATGACTACTTCGCCTAGATGGCGTGCTTAGATCTTCATCATCATCCTGACTTAGCATACCTGGTTCAAAAGAAAAAATGCTGAAATTTGGAGGGTGTTTTATAAATAAACAATTTTATTACAAAGTAAATCGTAATACAAGGCAGATAAAAATTATTACTTTACAGATCTTATCTTACATACCTTTGATGTGAATAGATGTACCACTTGGAAGAACAACAACATTGGATGAGGGACTAGATGGTCTTGGGAGTTTAGGCAGTATTGCTGTGGGACCTGTTTTTTTTTAAATATTTTTTTAGATTTTAAAGGAACATAAAACATGCTAAAATATTGAAATAATAACTTACTACTAAAACAATTGATATGAATATATACAATAAGGAATGGTGTTATATTACTCTTTAATGTAGCAATGTGATGTTTGCCATAAATGAAGGTGAGAGAAGTAAAAAAATTATGGATTATTATATAGTTTGGGATATGAGAAGGTTTAATGAGATGTTTGTGTGTGAGACACATTTACAGTCAAAAGATGGGTGCACCATAATTCAGCCATAAGCATACATATACAGCTATGCTACTGAACGCCTTTTGGACACATGTCTGCTATTAAAGAGTAAATATGACACTGGATGTTGGTTTCCCTAGACATGTTCTTTCTGTCACAACTTGCCATCCTTATTTGAAGTCTGAGAAGGTGGTGGTAGAGATGCATTCTTCTCCATCATAGCACTTGCAGCCTGATTTGCTGTGGCAGTGAATGCTGTTTGGGGTACCAGCCTAGGCATAAGAGGAACAAGTCGACGACCCTCAATAGTCCACTCTGCTGTACTGATAGTTCCAGCAATACTAGAAAAGAAAGATTAACCATTAGAAGAAACTTAAGTAGTTTTGCATGAGGGGCAAATAATAAATTTTACATTATTATTAGACGACATTCTAGAAACCCATTTCTGAAATCCAGAATAGAAAAATGGGCATCAATTTGTCAATCAGTTACACCACAGTATATGAACTTACTTATCAGCAATGGTAGCCAACTTTTCATCATTAATTGCCCGTCTTACTTCTGCCCTATGCCGTTCAGTAGAGATACTAAAAGAATATAATGCGTTTAATCTTTTTATTCAAAATATACTTTCCTTAAAACTTAAACTAAGTTTGATATAAATATTTCTCAATGAATTAGTATAGTATTTATCAAAATTATTAATTAGATCTGTCTAGAAAATAAAGAAGGTGGAAATGGCTGTTCAATTTTGAAACTGGAAGTACCTTAATGTTTTTTGAAGATCTTGAAGCAATTTTTTCTTATCTTTTGATAAATCTCCTTGAGCACGGAACACTGAAATAATTGAAGCATATGCTTCCAGTTCTAAGCGTCGAAGGATGCGCTTGGATTCATCCTTAGTGTAGTCAAGAAGCATTGGCCACATCTTGATTTTAATATCATCTGATCTAAATGATTGTCTATAGAATTAATAAAATATAATTAACTTTCTGTAAAATAATTATTTAGGAAATTTGCATTTTTGGTAATAAAAATTGTCAATAATAAAATAACTGTTAGGATAATTATTATATAGGTCTTATACTTTTTCAAATTAATTAACGCCCTTGTTTTTTTGTGGAGCATTGATTTAAAAAGTAGTCTAAAAAATTGAAAACTTAAGTGTAGCATTGAAAGGCTCATCATAGTGCTGTAGTTTTAGACCTAAAAACCGTAATTCCTATAGCTTAAGTTTAGAAATAAACAGGTTCCATATGCATATACAGTTATGGGTTTGGAATGGGGATAGGACTGACCAGATTATATGAGAAAACATTTGTTTATAACAATTTTCACTAGCTAGCCACAAGGACATTCACTAATTAAAGAGTGAAAATATAAAATGAATTACTGGCCAACAAAATGTAAGAAAAAATGAATAAATTTTTTTATACTTCACCCATTATAACTGAAAAATTTATTTCCGCTGCTATTTTTAAAATGAGCATATTCCAACTTTTTCCTCATCTGGTATACAGTAATAATATTACTGACTCAGTAGAGCAAAGGCTATAATACTGCTAATGCATTATATTTAGAATGAATTTTGCTGTTATCCAACTTTTATCTACTCAATGGGTATTCATGTGACGTATGAATAATTATAAAGTACCATGAATTCTGTTAGCATAAAAAGTATGGCATCACCATAAGTGAACTATGCTAAGATTTCATCTCATTTTTTCTGTCTTTATCTGTTGTCTACTTGATTTAAGCACAAATTGCAATCAAATATCCAAAGAGGTCTAGGCTCTAGGACACATTTTGATTAACATAGCTTTAATATGCCTTGAACGCATTTAGTTCTGTCTGTTTTATTAGGGCATTTCTCACCCTCTCCATCACTGGCCAATATAATATTATAAAGTTAAAAGTAATGGTAATATAAAATTACAGTGGGGCTCACTTAACTGGAGCCCGGTTAACTCACCAGCTCTATTAAGTCCACGTTTTTTTTAGCAACCGCCAAACTCTCTCTTTGTTTTTGCATTTTTAAAGCGGTTAATTCGATTTTTTTAAGTCGCCGAGCCCTAATATTTCGAGCACAAAAGAGTGCCAAATTTGCCACTTAGTGTTGGTTATCTCGATCCCCATGACCAATCGTCAGCTTTTGAAAATGTTAGATGTGATTTTTTATAACCAAGTGAAGGCATAAAATTTCTGCCTCGCTGGTGACATCACAGCCCGCTTGCTCACAGCGCTGTGTTACTAACTTAAATCACCAGCTTTTGAAAATGTTCTTATCGATAGGGCTGAACCGATCGGTTCTGCTACTTGGCATCGGCCGATTTTTTTATACTCGGAGATACTCGGCAATCGGCCGTGTAAGTGATGCCGAGTATTACGTAATTGCTCCAATAGCAAAGATGCATGCAGAATCGCATGTCTAAAACATTTAGTTTCGTATGGAATAACAAAATGTACCGTGTGCAGACTTGTCATTGGCAACCATTCATTCTTCAACCTCATTTTTACTCTATTACTACTGCTTTGTTCTCATTGTTTCATTCATAAGAAGTGGCCGTGTGCAAAAGCCATTTAACTATTGGTTAGAATTAATTAAAATGCATCAAAGTTGAAGATTCAAAAGGAGTTCCTAATTTATTTTTGTACACTTTTATAGAGAAGAGTTCGCTTTGTTATGCGTCATATATAGGTCATGATAAACAAATAACGGCAACGCCTTTGTGTAAAAAAAACTCGAAAATCATGTGCATATACATTCTCATTTATTAACGCTAGTGATGGGACGAAAAATCATAGGGTGCTCACTGTAAACAAGGCTCCCCAGATTTTAAAATATATAATATAACAGACTACAGACAGTTTACCCACCCCCACTCTCAATCTCCCACACCATTGTTGTTGATTAGTCCAATTAGCACTCAAGTTTAAAAACCGAATGAATTCCGAGTCCATTGTAAGCTGAGGGGTCGGACGGGGTGGGTTATGTATTTGTGTAGCTTGTATGGAAAGTCACCAGCGGACCCTGCGCGCACGAGGTGTGTCGGGCAGGACTAAATGAATTCCTTATACATGTAGTTATGTACTAGGGAAAAAAAACTGCGCTGACGCAATAAAGGGTTATATTTAAACTTAAATGGTCCTTAAAAACGAATGGTCTTAACAACCTTAGGAAAGAGTGAAGAAATAGGGTCCCGATATTCCGATACGATTCCGATTAATCGTCCCATCACTAATTAACGCACATCATGTATATAATTATAAAGAAATTTCAAGCACATGTTAATATTTTGCCGCCATATTGGTTTTCGTTTAACTCTGTGATTGGTTATCTCGGCGCCATTTTTCATACCCCGAGGCCGTTGACTTAAGCGACCCCACTGTATTATTATTATTATGTATAGATAGTTGAAAAGTGCCCTCAGAAAAAATAATTTGCAATGAGCAGAGGTAATTCAAAATTTACTTGTTACATTAGTATTATGGGGCATTATAAAATTATAAGTTAATTTATTTTATCCCATTCCTCTAGACAAGAGGTGAGAAGTGTCAAATGACCCGTACTTGAAGTAGTTTCAGCCGTTACTTTATTTCTTGTAAAAAATAAAATTTAGTTATAATTATAATCTGAATCCATTATCCATAATAAGGTTGTTAATGGTTAAACTCTCCTAAGTGCAGGACAGGTCCTGTTTAACCCTACTGACTCGAGTTACCGAATATTAGGTAATTTATTTAATTCCTATATAACGAGTTACCGCTTTCTAGGTATTTGGGTCAGCATGTAGAAAACCCTAGGGAAGTACTAAAAATAACTAACAAATCAGTGTGTAACCTAAATAAAAGTCATTGCAAATGGCTTCCCCCATGTTTTGAAATTATTTGTGTGTTTATGTGAAATGTTTTTGGAAATTCAATGTAAGACGAGTGTCTGATGAATCAAGCACTTGACAGGAAAGTGGAACATGGTTTTTGTGTTATATTCTTTTGATTTTTTCAGTATCTAAGTCATAATTTTATCAAGAATACGTTTCTAGGTCAAGTAAAACGCTATGTTAAAGCTAATCATAGTCGTGTTGTGTGAATGACGTGTATAGTGTATGTAGAAAAACATTCCAGATACAACAAGCGAAATCCTAGAATGTCTTATACAGACAATATCCTAGAATGTCTTATACAGACAATCCATGAATTGTGAAAAAATATTTTTTCTGCTAAGTGGATCAGCGCACAAAGGTACAAACAAACTTGGCACTAAATAAAAGATAAACACATATTTTCTACAATTTCTAAAAGTTGTATTCCATTCCAAGCACTACTTTGCATGTAAGTTATTTTATTTTACAGTATGTTATTTTTTTCTCTTTAATGCCAGGGAACCCAGGTATAGGGGAGAGTTAGGCTGGGGGCTTCGGAGGCGGTAGGGTTAATATGCACCTGTTAACAATAACTTCACTTTGTCCTTAATACAAATTACCTATTACCTAGAGTTAATTTTTTGTACATCTTAAAAATATCATTAAATTTAAATTTAGACATAATCCACGCCAGTTTAAAAATTAATAACTACAGTGGGTTGGGGGAAGGAACATTTTTCTTTTTAAATTGAGTCAGAGCATGCCTTGGAAAATGGCGAGTGTAGCTCAACCCCACCTAAACCCCACCCTATTGGGTTGGGGGGGGGTCGTCGTGTGCGCGTAATTCTGGCAAGTTGACGAGTGAAACAAAATATGGTATTTAATTTAAATAAATTCCATCTTATTATCACTGTTTACTCCGTTTTATCAGGACTGGTTAATCGTAACTTCATTTAGTCGGTATATTAGCTAATTACGTGGTATATTAGCTTATTACCCGGAGTTAATTTTGTGTTGTGTTACTGCAGAATACCAGAGCCAACACGCGAGCGACCGTGACGTCAAAATCAAAGCGTTTTCTTAATAATAATAATATTCTTTTCAGTAAAACGGGCTTTTTAAAAAAATGATTGACCGGTCCTCAAAAACAAACTGACTTGACAACAATTTATAATATGCCGTTTTAATACTATTATTATATAAAAATTGAATATCATTACAGTTTAATTCTTTGTTGGGGATTTTTTTTTATTTTATTTTTTTTGAATTTGCTGTTTTGACAGCAACACTAGAGTCGGTATATCACGGGCTCTTTGATGTCAAATTAAACGACGACGCACGCGATGGGAAAATTTGATCCATTCTCTTGTTGGTTCACTAAACATGGTATAAATTGTATAAATATGGAGCGGCTAACCGGTTAACCTGTCTTTTTTTGAAAGGTTAACCGGTCCTCAAAAACGAGCGGTCTTAACAACCTTATTAATATATACCACATATTATCCCTGTTTACTCCTAAGTTTGACTCAAAAATTTTTTTTTAAATTTAAGACTTTTCTTAGTTGAAGTGAGGGCCGGCCTTAGAGTATGCAGGGCCCAAGGCAAGAAATGATGAGCGGGGCCTCTGGTCTAATGCAGCAGACAAGGAGCGAGACCCATGCAAAAATTTGCATTTCTACAGATATTAAATTAAGGAGAAATAAAAACTTGAATTACTTAAATTTTTTCTCTATAACAGCATTAACACATCAATAATTATAGTTTTATTCATTTAATTGAAGATCCTAAAACTCAAAAAAGGTGTTAATAATTTTAAGGTTTTGAAAGCCTTCTTTCTCCGGATGCTACAGTGACAGGAATAGTTAGAAATATACGAAGTGCAATGTGTGTGTTTGGAAAGTCACTATAACACTTGTTTACTGAAAGAAACTGCAAAATCTTAACAGGATCGTTGTAGGTGACTGCAGGAATTATGGAACTCGATGATTTCAACTTTCCAGCAAATATGAAACCATCAAGATCCTTACTTTCGCAGGCTGTGAGCTTTTTTCCAGATTCATACTGCAATTCAGTAGATCATTTGTGTATGTGTGTATATGTGTAATTGATTAAAGTTGTAAAGAAATCCAAACAAGTCATGATGCCTTCGTAGTTATTCAAAGCGACTGTCCATCGACATGATTGACATATCAACAATCTGATTAAAAAATATGTGCAAAAGTTTTCATGTGCATCTACGAATTCTTCATCTTCTCTTTCATATGTTTTTTTTTCTCACTCTTGTCTCTTTGAAAATTTGTTCAACTTTTTAGTCCATGGAATTTTAAATTGCATTGCTATTTCTGTTTCAAATCGCCATTTCTGTAACTTTTCAATCTTTAGCAAGTATGTACCATGCTGTCAACTGCAATGGCTAGATCGTTTGAAATATTTTTTAATTCTTTGCTGATGTAATTATATAATGAAATTGAAGTTCTTTAGTTGTTTGCACAATGACTCTGCTTCACTTCAAACTTTTGGATCACTTCTTCGTTCTGCATCTTTGAAAAGTGCATCATAAATTTTGCCTCCTTGATATCGTGCTACCGTAACACTTTCCACACGGTTTTCCCACATTCTTTCACAAAGTGGTTTCATAGAAATATTTCGAACCTACTTGGAGGGAATAGCCATCACTTTGTTGAAGCAGAAAATAGAACTTGACCGCGGATATCAGAAACATCTAAGCCCAATTTTGTCAGTAAGAAATCAAACAGGTGTTGTCCATAAAAACGGTAAAATACTGCATTGCGGCATAAAGATGATGACTGACAACGTGCAAATTGGTGTACAGTAACATATTAAAGTTACATGTTGAATAAGAAGTAAGACTGCAGGACATTTCATGATATAAAATATACACCAAGCCCCATATGAGGGACCTAATGGGGACCAGAGGATGTCCTTAAATCGAAATTGTCCTTAAATATGGGATCTACTTTTCTTCCCCACCATAGCAAATGGCGTTTTCTTATTTAAAATCTTCTCCTGAATCCATAATCGCTTACTAAAATGCTCTAGGAAAAACAAATTTTTAGTTTAGGGTGATTATAATATTTTATTATATTAGTAAGCTATTTTACTACATATTTTCTTCTGAAAAATAAATATAAAGTTTTCATGATACCCTTATTATAAATTATTTTTTTTATATTTTACTACATATTTTATCCTAAAAAATAAATATCAAGTTTTCATGATACCCTTGTTATGAAAAAAAAAGTATTATGTAAATGCAGAAAAATACTAAAAAGTATTTTTTTAAAGTTTAGTCAAAGTGCGGGGCTCAAAGCAGTTGCCGTAAGGCTGGGCCTGGTTGAAGGGCATCAGGCAAGTGGGAGCTTAAAACTAGCAGGGGTGAAATGAAAGTGCTTTTGATGTCACAACGGCCTAAACAGACTCAGAAAAATCCAAGTTATAAATTTTCCCATGAGGGTGTCAAATTATCAAAAATAAGTGCTTTTGACACATAACTTTTTCCTTGTCCGTTCTTTCAAATTTGGAAGACATCTAGGTATACGTTTTGATAGTTTTCTCTTATATTAACAATCGACCAGTATTTTGGAACACAAAGGTCAATATAAATATAAGGCATCTTTGACTTGAATTTTCTTTTGGCAGAAATTCAAAGTCACTATCTTACATATTAAATCTCAATTAGAATCTATATTTCTGTCAATTTCAATTGAGCTAGGAATTGGTCTGTTGTTCCCTAGCCTTCTTAAAATTCAAGAGCAACAGACTATTCCTGATGATAATTAACCCTCCCCCTTTTTTAATGGCGTATGTCTCCAATGCTTTTAATATGTTCAATTATTATGCCTAATAAAAAAAAGATAATTTAGCCTTTTAAAATGTTTTAATTGGAATTTATTCAATATCTATATATATAATTCACCAGAACAAGAACAAGTCGTGTGCAAACAAACATGACAAATGACCCTCCCTGGGGTCGACCAATCACAGTTTATGATATGGTTGACAACCGCTGGTAGTAAAGGGTGGGGGGGGGGCAGGTAACAACAACCGCAGTGCACATCTCGAGACCGACAAAGTGTTGGCGACACGTTCACTCGCATTGTCATTTCTTCGTGCTGCTACTTGTCCTTTCACCCCTCCCCCCCCGTTCTTTGCACAAAATAGGACTATGAGCAAGTCTGGGGTGTATGCTACGGCGATTCATCGTATCCTAAACCCTGAAGAGTTGATATATATTACTATTACTATTACCATACTGTACTGTTCCATTGTAGTTTAGTTACTAAGTTTAATTGTTAGCTAAATTTATGTTAATTTCTACTTATTTATTTATGAAATGGCTAAAATTGGTTATTAGTAATTGATTTTATTATCAGAATCATACGAAATGTGAATAAACTTTCTTTGAAACTGATTGATATGAGACATATGAGTAGTATGAGTAATAACAGTAATATGACTGAAATGGAAATGGCTAGACAAATTAATGGGGGAAAAAGTGACTCAGAGGCTTTCCATATAACAAAATAGTAAAGTAATAAGATGGGTTAAGTAGTACCTATGCAAATTGGTGGAATATTATTTCCCAGAATAGCACAACATAACTGTCAATAATCTTTTCTAAAAATTTGTTATGAAAATTGAGAAAAACTGCAACTTTGCCGCCATCTTGCGTTGATGCGCATGCGCAAAAAGAAATATAAAAACTATGTTTTTAACTCACTGTTTTTGGCTTTGTCGAAAACAAAATTAAAAGTAATAGAAAACCTTTTTAATTTATAATCAAAATGAATGACTTAATTACTGTTTCTAAAATAACAGATTTGAGATTATGGATGCTACCCACAACCTCATATTTTATAAAACTCGTTTTTTTTGTTTTTTCCCTTAAAAAATATAAATATTTAATTGTAATTTTTGTCTCAGCCGAGGCCAAGGGAAATAAGTATAGGCTAAGGAATGTTTTCATTGGCAACTTAGTAGGAAAATAACTGCAACATTAACAATGATGTAACGAGTTTCTTAACGAAATTGATATTTTCGTAATTTAATATCATTTCATTATTACTAGAGAAATGGGATCTACCTGCATTTGTATCAAAAGAAATAAATGATTTAATGTGAGATGCACAATTTTGATAGTTCGGATTTAATAATGTATAATTAATTATAATTATTCTAAAACTTACAAAAATCATCAGATGAATCAGTCACTAAACTGTAAACTTAAACTCTAAAGTTTACGGAGTTACATGCTGACTTCTGATAATTTTATATCAGATATTTGAATTAGGCCTACAAACTACATGTCACCCAGCTCCGAATGGGTACCTACCTTCTAACTACATGTAGTTAGGCGGCTGGGTAATGCGTGGAACCCACAAAGCCGTGGCCTTTGAACGCTGCATCACTTGCCAACAGATCATCTGTCATGGTCTGTGGACGCAACTATCTTCTGCATAGAAGGAGCGTCTGTATAGATAAGAAGAAGAAGAAGAAAAAATGTATTAATTATATTATAAATATGAGAGGAGAAAGTCTTTGAAAGTGAAAGGACTGTGGCAGAATTCCAAAAGTCAAAAGCTGAAAGAACAGGACTAGATTAAAAGGGGGTGCAAATTAAAAAAGAGGGTGTCCTCTGACATTAATCCCCCCCCCCTTTTGGCTATGAGCATGACAGTAACTGTAACACTGGGGTGCCCTCCTAAAAACAGAGCATATCATTGAACATGTTTACACTCCAGTACTATATACTTTAACTATTTTAACCAATCTTTGACATTCATCACATTCTGCTTCAATTTAATTTGGTAAATTAAATTGTAAATAAATTATTCAATTGTTTCTCTTGATTTATATTTATTTTCAGCATTGAATTACAACAATACTTAGAAAAATAATGTTCATCATCACCTAACTTATCCATGGACTATTTTATGACATTTATAATGGCTGAGACTTTAGAAATTCTTAAATGTGGTGTTAAATTTGATCCACCAGCCCTGGTGCTGAACTACAAAGACAGAAAAACGGGGAAGCTGAGACAACGGTCAATGCCTCTGCGCAACTTCAATAAAAACACAGGAGTTGATCACTTTATGGAAGATTTAAAATCCAATCCTCGACATTCTAAATTTATAAGACTACTCTCACCAGCACAGCTTACACGTCTATTGACAATTGTAAAAGATAAACTCAGTGGTTTGAGTTTAGAGGCAAGCATTGCCCGCAACGATGCAATGGATTCAATAAACCCAGAGGAAAACTTGAATAAAGTTGACCCTGAAACTCTCCAGCGGAAAAAATTAGTAATGGATTCATCCTTTGAGAAAAAAAGAAAGCGACCAGGAGATCCTGATTTCCAGTACAATGTGGAAGTAGAGTTTGATACTGCTGCCGTAGAAACAAGTGGCTGGGATTCTGAAGAGTCTGATCCTGATTTTTAAATTGGTTGACATTTCATATTCATGGTGCTATTGACTGTTGTTGTTTTTTAAAATCCTGCCAAAATGAACAGCAGTAACAGCACACCTATTTGCCTTTCAAAGTGATAATTATTTTTGTATTCACATAAGGTTTTTAAACCTTTAAAATTCCTTGGTCTCTAGCAAAATATATGTATTTTCAAAGATTTTATGTCGCCAAATTAATTTTTACAGAATAATGCAGACTTCTGTAAATGTTTAAAAAATTAACCAACCTTTATGTAAATTTATTTCTGGTCTAGAATGGGTTTAAAAAGATTTAAGTCTTTTAAAATTTCAAACTCTACCCAATGTTTAAAGAGTACATTTATTATTTTAACCGCTATTAATATATACTAGCATTTGCACATTGCTAAATTGTCTCTTTATTGCAAGGTCTGCTACGCCCATTCCTTAAGAAATATATAATTGATTCAGGCAACATTTTTTCAATTTAATTGTATTTAATATCTGTCCAGTGAATGGATATTATTTGTATAACTGCATGACGCCTGATGAGCTCACATTTGGTATTGCCAAAAGGATGACTCAGACATATCTTGATAAAATTTCAATTTACATTATTTGCTGCATGCCTATAGGAAATGTCTTCCCTCTTTATACTAGATACATTATGAATAAATTATATAAATGTTTGTGACACTATCAGACTTAAATGATTTTATATCCATTGTAGAATATCAAATTTTACATGTTTCAAAATAATAAATTTTCTGTGTGCTGGAAAACAGAAATGAAAATTAATTACATAAGTTTTTAAAAATATGTGGATAAAAGTTTGCCCAAACTTTCTAACTAACAATAAATCCAAGTTTTTCCTCATAACATTTACACAGAATTTGTTCCTGCCTATCCATGTTCCCTTTTGTCTAGGTCGTCTAAATTTTGTAAATGCCAGTTTTAAGTTGTTTGGAAATAACTGTTTATAAAAAATAATTTCAATGCACGATATTAATCATGGTTCTTTTTTTTTAATGAAAGAACTACAAATTTTCAATATTTCCCCATTCTCATTCAGGTCCAATAAATAATTAGCTAAAATTGTCATTTCATACAGGAATTTTAAAAAAGACCTATATTAGAATTATAAGTATTAAAATAAATATATTGATAGATTACTTGAAATCAAAAAAGCACTTGGCTTACTGGAAAATGTGAATGAATTCATGAATGCGCATATCCCCTGAATGAGATTAGCCATCACCAAACTCATGATACTTGTTCAAGTGGTTTTCTGTAACATTTCATAGATTCTAGTACAGACTGTATTTGCAAGATTTTTAGCAATCTCTCTTAAAGTTTGAAGTTTCCTCAAATGATGGTGAAATAGTTGTATGGCTTTTCAGGAGACTGTTAACAAAATAAATATGTTCAACATGAAAATCCTGAAGTACAACTACTTGCTCATTGGTCTATATAAATATAAAATCCAGAGCTGAACAATTCACATTGATTAAAATTGCTGTAGCTTTTAAAAGCGTGTGTTCTCCGGTTAAACAGTCTTTTAAATAGAAAAATCAACCAGGCAACAAAAAAATCACATCAGCTGTCAATATGTTAACACTGAGTTTCCATCTAAACAATGGCATGCAAATAAGGAAGATAATAGCTGGTTAGCATTGTCAAGATAAACATCAAAAGATTAAAAACCCAGACATGCATAACAGTTCTGTTTCAGTTTGAGTCTAACTAGAAGTTTTAAATTTAAACAACAAATATTTCGCTTTCTAAAATAGCCAGGAATGTACAGATCTAAGACCCTACCAAGTAATTAATGGTTGTAAATTTAGTCACAATGTAATGTTGCTGGAGAACAGGGAGATTTTCAGTAGAACTATTTGAACTCTGTAAATTAATGGAACAATTATGACACTCAGAACTCCATCTCAGCTCTCTGTTTACCTTAACTTGATTATGCTATATAGTTAATAATAATATAGTGTCTACTTTCTTTGCATGTCCTGTAGTGTGCTTTACAAATTCAGAAAGAATTTATCATATTATTTGATCATGGTGATAGTTGCAGCAGAGGACTTACTCCATGAATTAAGGGAGAAATAAATTATTGGGGAGATGCCATGATAAAACCCTCATACTCATAGTCTAATAGTAATAGTTTTTGAACAATTACAATTGTTTACATTTTCAATCATAAAGTTTACCTATTATAATTTCTTACATAAACCATCTATTCTATAAGCCCAATATTAGTATAGAATATTTATTGAGGTGCTGAACTCTAAATGAACGCTATCATTTTGCAACATATTTGCTGAACAGAAAACAATAGACCATTTTTACTTTTGCTATGTTTTAACTTGAAAAAAAAATATTCTCTATATTCTATTTTGGATTGGCGGTGAGGCCCTAATTTCTGTATAGAAGGAGCATCTGTAATAGATAAGATAACTCACCATTATTCAATTGGAGTATTAAAATTAGAAAGAAAAACTTTTTACTTTCAAAAAGTCTGTCAAAACTTTTTACCAGGATCTAAATATTCTAAACTTATGATACTTAATATTTAACACTGATTTCCTCTAAAATATTTACATTATGCTTTTAAATAAACTCAACTATTAATCTACTTTAAAAGAACAATATTGCATTCATTTTAAAAGATATTCAATATATTTACAAATGAAATATTTAGCTAAAATTAATTTATTTCTGTTGATATATACACTTCCCCTTTAAGGCTCTATAGGTGCTTTATTCAACAAGATTTTTTTAGACTGCTTTCTTTATTTTAATGATTTTATTTACAGTAAAGTTTTAATTACATTGTAAATTGTTCAAGTGTAGCATTATTTATTTATATTTGATTTGAAATATATTAGCAGCGGCATGGTTTCCGTTATGAGGTAAAAAATTAATTGGATCTGTCATTACTTGTCATTGTAGTCATTTTACAAAACTTCTTACAATATTCTGACCAAAAAATCAATAAATTTATTTTGGTTGTTCCTTATGAATTAAATATTTAAATATTTTTGGATCAAATGAATATTGAATATATGAAAATAAAAATATTGAATATGGCAATTCAGTTTTTAATTTTTCTTTACCTAACATTAATGTATGTACAGAGTGTTACCATAGGTGTCACTATAATCAAACTGTGGCCACCCGTTTACATTAGTTTACGATAGGAATATCATAAGCAGACTCTTCCATTTGTTTTTATTTCCTAATGGGCCATCATTAAGGGTACCATAATGTCACAAACAGTCACAAATCTCGGGACCCCCCCCCTTAAAGTACGTCACACTTTCGAATTTTTTTTTAAATGACCCCCTTTCCAGTCCATGACGGACTATGGGGCAAGTGATGTAGCGTTCACACCATTAACGAGCAGGGGAATGTGTGGCCAGCACAATGCCCCAGGGGCCTTTCCAGTACCTGGGCTCAAACCCGCGTCTCGGGATCTGCCTCGGATCGATAGTCCAGTGCGCTACCACTTAGACCATCGCGCCCCAATTAATTAAAATATTTAATGTAATACTTAAAATACACTTCCCTATTAAACTGTATCGAATAAAAAATTTCCACTTTTAAGTAAGGATGTACCGGATTCCATTTTTTTAAATCCGGCCGGAACCGGATTTATGAAGTGAATACGGCTTGAGCCGGAGTCAGATTTGTTAAAATGGCCGGATTTAGGATTTGTCGGAGCCATATAAATTAGGGCTCTACAGGCCAGTCGGATTTGTAAATATAGCCGGATTTGCCGGAGCTGGATCCTAAATCCGGTAAACCCCTACCTAAAAGATTATTAATGACTTTAATAGTAGAATAATTAATTGTCAACAGTTGTCACGGTTGTTCAATGAAACAGTAACTCAATCTAGATCGAATTTGAAAACAAAAATTGCAAAAAATTAGACTTGACAATTTTATAATACACATAATTTATCTGCTAACTTTTCGTTTAATTTACAATGGGTGAGGTCAAGTTTTATATAATCTTCAAATTATGCAATCTATTGTCAGTATTGACACAAGATAAGAAGTAGATTAGCGAAACTTTACTTCACCAATGATTAAATAATAAAAATGAAACAAAACAATATGTCTGTTAAATTTGTAAAAAAAACTAAGTTTTTGACTATAAATCCATAATGTTCGAGACATAACTAAAAGAATGTTCATTATAATACGCAACGCAAGACCATCCAAAAATACAAAATTGTAGTTATGTGTCGTAAAACATGTTTAATATAATGCGCACCGATCAGGAATATGTTTATAAAAAGTTGTTGTTGTTAAGCCTTCTCGTCCATGAGGGGCATCTACCGATCATCGCCGGCGTCTGCGATTCCTCCAAGGGCATAGGCCACCTAAGAGAGACCTCAAGGCATCTCTATCCTGTGCAAGCTTCTCCAGGATCTTCAATTCATGGCCAATTCTCTTGATGTCTGCCTCCAATTCTCGTCGCCAAGTGTTTCTTGGACGGCCTCTTTTCCACTTACCCTGTGGGTTCCATTTCAGGGCTTGCTTTGTTGTGTTAGAAGCAGGTTTTCTTAGTGTAGGCTATGACCAATCCACCTCCACCGCCTCTGGAGAATCTCTTCCTCAATGGGCTTCTGTTTTTTCCGGTGCCACAGTTGCTGATTTTGTCTGGCCAGTGAATTCTGAGAATCTTTCTTAGACAATTGTTGATGAAGGACTGGATTCTGGTCAGATTTACGGCCGTTGTTCTCCATGTCTCGGCTCCATATAGCAGCACAGGTTTCACTATAGCGTTAAAAATCATTACTTTTAACTTGCTGCCTAATTTGTTGGAGACCCAAACATTCTTGAGTTGCTGGAAGGCTGCTCTTGCTTTTCCGATCCTTATTTTGACGTCAGCATCTATACCACCTTGTTTATCTACCACGCTGCCAAGGTAAACAAAACTGTCCACCTCCTCAAGAGCTTCTCCTTCAAGCATAATGGGTGATGTACTGGTGGCATTAAACTTGAGGATTTTACTCTTCCCTTTGTGTATGTTGAGACCCATGCTAGCAGAAGTGGCTGCGACAATGTTTGTTTTCTCCTGCATCTGTTGTCGGGTATGTGCAAGAAGGGCAAGGTCATCAGCAAAGTAAAGATCATCCATTGCTCCCACAATGTCCATTGGATGCCATTCCTTTTCTGCTGTGTAGATGTTTTCATCACCCAGTCAATGGCTAACAGGAATGGTGACAGCAAGCAACCTTGTCTCACACCAGTCTTCACCTGGAAAGCATCTGTCACCTGCTGGCCATGGATAACTCGGCAGTTTATCCCTTCGTTCATGTTTCTGATTATATCCGTAATCTTCTGTGGCACCCCATAATGCAATCTCCACAGGGTTTGCCTGTCAACACTGTCGAAGGCTTTTTCATAGTCAACAAAAATGACATAGAGCGGCGAGTTCCACTCTAGTGATTGCTCTAGAATGATGCGCAGTGTCGCTATCTGGTCAGTGCAGGATCTGTTGGTGCGAAAGCCAGCTTGTTGGTCCCGCAACAGAGGGTCTACAAGTTTTTTCATCCTGTTAAGTAGTACACGGTTGAAAACCTTTACTGGGATGGACAGCAGGGTGATCCCTCTGTAGTTCGAGCAGGAGCTTAAGTCCCCCTTCTTTGGAATCTTGATAAGGTATCCCTCTTTCCAATCGGAAGGAACTTGCTCCTCTTCCCATATCTTCATAAACAGAGGGTGTATCATTTCCACCCTGGTTTCCAAGTCCGCCTTCAGTGCCTCTGCTGGGATGCCATCAGGTCCCGCAGCCTTTCCATTTCTGAGTTGTTTAATGGCACTGCCATGCTATTCTCTTCTTTGGTGGGACTATTGCAGTCAATTAGCAGGTCATTGTCGGCTGGTTTGATATCTGGTGGATTCCTTGGTTCCGGCCTGTTTAGGAGCTCTTCAAAGTGCTCCTTCCATCTCCCTCTCTGTTGCTCCTCACTTGGTATGGTGTTTCCCATTTTGTCCTTCACTGGTCTCTCTACCGTGCTAAATTTCACTGACAGCGTGTTAATGGTGCCAAACAGTTCTCTCATGTTCCCCTGGTGAGCTGCATCTTCTGATTCTTTAGCAAGTTTATTAACAAATTCCTTCTTGTCACTCTTGATGCTTTTCTTAACTTCCTTATTTGCATCTGCATACTTCTTCTGGGCCTTGTTTTTCTGTGCTCGGGTGCGGCTGTTATTCACTTCTGATTTATTTCTTTTCATTTCTTCTATTTTACTCAGCGTACCTGCTGTCATCCATTCTTTGTTTGCCTTTTTCCTGTTTCCTAGCACTTCTTGGCATGTTGACTGGACTGTTTCTTTCATGCTTTGCCACTTTCCTTCGGTGCTTTCGTCTTCGAGTATTTCTTGTAGGGCTTGGAACTTATTGAATAGTGAGATTTTGAATCCTTCCTTTTTGGCTTGGTCCTTCAGGAGGGAGGTATTATACCGAGTCCTGATAGCTGTTTGCTCGGTATAATGTCTCTTTAGCTTTAATTTCATCCTGGCCACAAGAAGATGGTGATCTGAGGCAACATCAGCTCCCTTCTTAACACGTACGTCTTGGAGAGATCGCCTCAATTTTTTTACAAATACATACATGGTCTATTTGAATCATCGTTCTCATGTCCGGTGAGACACATGTAGCTTTGTGAATCCTCTTGGGCTGGAAAATACCCCCCCCCTCCCCTATGACCAGGTCTGCTGTGGCACAAAGATCCACAAACCTCTCACCATTGTCGTTCATCTCGCCTATCCCTTGCTATCCCATAACCTCTTCGTACCCTGTGTTGCTATTGCCGATCTTGGCATTAAAGTCTCCCATGAGGATGACGATGTTCCTCCGTGGGCGACCCTGGACTATGGTCATTACTCTATTGTAGAATTCTTCTTTGTCTCCTTCATCACTTTCATTAGTTGGTGCGTAGCATTGGATAACATCTAGGTTAATGCTACTTTTCTTTGTCCGAAAGGTTGCTAAAAGAATTCTAGGTCCATTGGCCTCCCATCCAATGAGTGCTCCATGTGCTGCCCTTGATAGCATCATAGCAACACCCAGGGTATATGGGGCATCGTCTTCTTCGTGTCCTGAAAATATCACCTTCTCTCCTGAGATTAATCTCTTCTGTCCTCATCCAGTCCATCTTGCTTCACTAATTCCGAGAATGGTGAGCTTGTAGCTCCTCATCTCATCGGCTATTTGTGCAGCTTTACCATCCTCGTACATGGTGCGGACATTCCAAGCTCCAATGACGGTGGTAGTCCTGGTAGAGATGATGGTTGTCGGCCTAATAGCTTCCAGGTTTTGGCTTTCACTATTAGGTGTCATATTTTCCTCAAGGAGTCCATCCTCTCCCAGGACTGAAATGTCTTTTGCTACTCTTTTCGGTGTTTTTGTAACTATTATTTTTTTTTACACGGCAGGGTTGTTGACCTTGCGCAAAACCACTTGGGGGTTTACCCCTCACAGCTCAATGGGTAGCTGCCTTTGTTCGGGTTAGGTCCCTAGCCTTTGTGGATCCCTCCACTTCCTACAAGGCAGTAGGGCTGATTTTGGTCCACCCCGGGTATTTTATTTCCTGGTACCCTCCATTTCTGGTGGGCTTTCCCCTATCCACCGGCTGGGGAGGCGCTCGATAGAAGATCAGCATCTCCCACTAGTTATACAAAGTATTGTCAATAAAGTACGCACCTTATTACGCGACAGGAAAGGTTGTTCAATATAATACTAATACGCACCACGACACTATAACAACAAAAAAAAAGTTAACATGTTACATAGAGATAAATAAAGATAATAAAAAAATTCACTAATTTAATTACGGTACATTCGATTTATCTGAAATTTTGATACATCATTTTTATCATCGGCACGAGTCTGCCTGCAAAATTTCAGCTCGCTAGCTTACGAGGAAGTGGGTTAAAATATATCCAAAGTTTTTTCGGCACCGCCCACCCGCCTGCCCCAAGCAGACACCACGAATTAATATAAAGGATTTTTTTTAAAGGGACTAGATTGAGAAATTATGTGACCAACTCATGTGCTATATTGAATCTGTTTATTATGGTCCTGTTACTTATGTTTAATTCAAAAATATTCACTGCACATCATCTTACAACGGTGAAGTGAAGTGTTCATCCATAGTTATGACTGACATCAATCTTTCACCATCATCGTTTCCTGGTAGGGTAATTGCAGACAGATCAACTCGTCCTCATCTAGCCACTCAACAGGCTCTGTATGTGCATTTTCTCTTCTGGCAATAACTGCCATGGGTTCTCTTTGCCTTCTAGAAGCGATTTTTAAAGTATGGATGCGTTTTATCTGAGTTGATTCTTGAACAGTTTGGGTGGGCACATTCTCCTGAGCCTGAGCTCTGTGTTGTCTTGCATGTTTCTTCAGGATTGTTTGAGAGGCAACATATAAGTGACATGCTTTGCAAATTAGATCAAGTAAGCTGGTTTGCAAAGATGGACAGTAATGATCCTATGGTTGTACTTTGAAAACTCCTGTTGATCTCGGCTTAATGTCATCTAATTTGAGAGTTTGTGCCACAAACAAGGAAGGAAATTTATGAGAATCTGCATCTGCTCTTTCTGAAGCTCTAAGTCCATCAGTTGTTTGGTTGATTGGGATTAGAGGAGGAAAGAATCTACAAGGTAAAACGTTGAAATATGACCTACGTACTTTGTCGCAACATTTTATGTCCTGATATTTCACAAGTTGAGTGAAATATTGGCTGGTGCGAACATGATTGTCAAACCATTCCTGATCCTTCGATATTGGTCCTGCTGCATCCAATTCAGATTTATGAACAACGCATTCAGGAGATACGCATTTCATGCTATTTTGACATAAATCTAATTCAAATGTTACACACAATTTTTGAAAATTATTTTTATAGTTTAAAGCTATTTAAATTCTACTAATAATTAATTATTTTAGTTTAATTTTTATGTAAAGTCACGCGTTTTTGATGTGACGTAACATTTCTTAAACATCCCCTACTCCTCGTAACAAATGGTCACAAATGCGTGATCCCCCTCCCCCCTAAGCGTGTGACGTCATTTATGGACGGCCCCATAGGCACAGAAAATAGCATTCAAAGTTAAGTAATTTTTAAGACTTCCAATTAATGCTCCCCATTCCCTAAATGTTCCACATCCCACTTTTACAACCCTGCAAACTTTGTTAATAATTTAATTTTCCCACACCTTTTACACCACAGCATAGTAAATCCTTAATATTTAAATTTCTATTGAACAAAAGACGATATTAAGTGCTAAACGCCCTTGCATTACATTTATCAATTATTTGCATATGAACCGAAAACGCTTGTTTTTTTAATGGAGCAGTAAGGCAGGCAATCAATCATAAAGATGGTTATATATAACTTTTAATTTTAGTTGGTGTTATGACCTTTCTTTCTGTCTACATACAAGGTGGGTGGTATGGCTTAGAGAAGTGGTTCTCAACCTTTTGAGGTTCAATGACCACTTGACTTTGTGTCCTAGCCACGGACCACTACTGAAAATTTGTGCTACTGTCGTGCTGGAAATTTATATTTAATTATACTTTGTATATAATTAGTTACTAGAATACAAGTTAGGTTAGTAAGTAAAACTATACTAATATGCTACGATTTGCGTGCTCCAAAATATTGAATGGAAACATATAGTAGTGACTTTCTTTAGTAATCAACAAATGTCTCTTGTACTAGTCTTATACTTATAGTCTTATTCAATTCGTACTGCTTACTATAAAAAAACACTTTAAGTCATAAACAGTAGTATTAGTAAGACTGCTATATTAGCTTATTTAGTGCGAACTTAGAGCTTGCACATTTGAGCACAGCAACGAGTTGCAATACTTGAAAGACTTCTTCGTAGTTCATCTTCAACCTCAAGTCGGGAACGATGTTTTGTCTTGATTATAAACAATGCAGAAAATTACATTTACAAAGATATGATGTTACAAAGGGTAAAAGTATTTTAATCTTTCTGAGACAATTCTGAGTACTAGAAAATTTCATCAATTGTTCACTTTCTGATGCAACATATTCAAGGTAGTATCGCTGCCAGTTCTATGAATTGGTTTAATTTCGATGGTAGTAAATTTAATGAGTCAATGTGTGAAAGAAACGAACTTGAAACATACGAAAAACTCTGAATGTTCAAATCACCAAAGTAGAAGTTAAATTCATCCTGCAGGGATAGAATAAGGTCAGAAATCAAATTTATCAACAGTTGTTTATTGGTTTCAGCATCTTCTGGTTTCTCGGTGAATTCGTAAAATTGATCAAACATGTAAAAGTTCCCCTGAAATAATCGTGTTTTACAAACATCAAGCTTTTTCGTAAAAGCAGACACTTTGACACTGAGTGTAATTAAATATGTCTGCTTTCCTTGCAGAGATTAATTAAGTTTATTAATGTCTTCTAAAATGTCAGCCAAGTAAGCCAGAACCGCAACCCATAAGCTGTCCTTCAAATGATCAACAAGCTTCGATTTTTTTTCCTCCAATAAACTCTCTCACAGCATCACGTAAATCAAAGAGACTTTTTCGAACCAGGCTTTTTGACCTTTGCAACTCGTAAAGCTATAAAAAATGATGCTCTTCAAGCCTTTTGATTGACATTAGTTGCTTGTCGTGTGCAGGACTTCTGACGTCATGTGAATTTTTTTAGCGCAAAAAGTATTCCAATGGTTTCTCCGAGCAGACATTATGATTATTTTTCAGATGTCTTCGGAGTTTTACAGGATTCATCGCTTCATTTGCAAGAATTAGTGAGCATATTACACATTGTGGTCTGGGTTGATCATTTGCTATGACGCATTTATATAATGTATGGCTAAAATTAAATATAGACTCAAAACATATTGTTTTCGGCGCTATGCTCTCGCCATCGAGTGATTAAAATTGATCAATATATTTAACATGTGAATAAATTTATACCGTTTCGTGTTCTTAATTTTTTTTAAAATAAAAATTTCATGATTTGCTCGCGGACCCCCAGGCACATCTCCGCGGACCACAGGTTGTGAGAACCACTGGCTTAGACTTAGAGCAAAATCACTCTTTAGCAATCCTTATCTCACAAAAAGTTATCCCTTAGCTAGCCGCTAAGAAGTGTCTGCCACAAGACAATACAAAACCACACCCTTTCTTCTCAATAACTCCTGATCTGTCCTCTTATCCTTAGGGGCCGTCCATAAATGACGTCACGCGCTGGGGTACCCTGGGGGGGGGGATCACGCATTTGTGACGATGTGTGACGAGGGGGGGGGGAGGAGTTCAAGAAATGTGACGTCACATCAAAACGAGCAACTTTATATAAAAGTTCCAATTAGATATTTGATTGCTTGCAATTTATGTAATGACGTTTTAAATGGCTTCACATTTCTTACAATATTAGAGTGCAGATTTACACTAAATACATATTTAAATGACAAAAAAGTAATTTGCAACATGCTTATTTTCAATTGGAAAATACATATTTTAGGGGAGGGGGTTCAAAGCTTTGTGACGTCATATTGGAGGGGGTCTAAGTTTTTGAGACGAAGTGTGACGAGTGGAGGAGGGAGGTTAAAAATCGGCCAAAATCAGGTGACGTCATTTATGGACGGCGCCTTACTTCTATACATCATCTACTACCACAACAAACAAAAATACTTCTGCAGAGCACCCCCCATACACACACTTTTATTGTGTGTGTATCAGTAATATACAATATATAGAACAGTAAAAAAAAACAATGTGAACTGTATATATGGAATAAGATAATATATTGCCGAAAACAGACAATTTTGAACAATCTCATATTGAGGACTATTGTTCGTGAACATTCTTTTAAATATGCCTATGCCTTAAGCCAAAATTCTCATTTTTATTTAAAACAAGTAATAAAAACTCGCATGAGTATTTAAGCGCAATTGCCAACAAAGAATTTCCGATTTTTTTTTATTCAAAGCAAATCATTCTAGATTTCATTAAAAATCATTTCAAATCAATAATTCTGAAATTAAACAAAACAATTGCTATCTACAAATTGCTGCTAAAATTACGGGAGTCGAACGAAAGAGATTTTTCAAAAATTCCTTCTCCAACATTGTTCTAAGTATTATTAGCTATCGTTTGGCATTTGTTTTAACCCGACATATGTTATGGTTGGCGAGAAATTGACAAAATACTGATATTTTTTCGGTTTTTGTTTTTATCTTCCATGTAATCCAGTAAACCTTTTCTGTATTTTTTGTGTGTGGCCCGTGCACATCCTTGGTACCTCCTGAACATATTTGCAAAAGATCCGAACCCTCTATCTGGTATAGTTCAGGAGTAGTTGCTTGTGCAAGCTCGAACTCGAACAGTCAGGACAGACATTTCAAATATATAAACGCAATTGTTATGTTCTGGGTAATTGTATGACAAGGACAGGATAAACTCAAACAAGTCAAACACCATCGTGAATGTTCATTCTCTTTTGTGTCGAGCCGTTAGGCTGTTAGGACCCGGTTCATTTTATCGAAAGCGAGCCTCATCAAGCGGGCATCGCCGTAGAGGTAATCCTCTGCAGGTACCGTTACTTCACCCTCCAAATCCCCGCACAGCTCGGGGCACTCTTCGAGTACGTGGGCCACCGTCTCTTCCGGGTGGCCACACAGCCGACAGGCCAGTTCCCTTCTAGTGTTAAACTTGTACAAGTAGCTTCGTATGGGACAATGCTCAGTTCTCATTCTAGTTATGAGCGTCTGATTGCTACGTCCAATTTTCCACCAGGAATCGCTTTTGCTCGGTCGCGGCATGTACTGGAATACTTTTCTGGCCGTGCTTCTAGACGCCCAGCCCTGGAGCCATTTCTCTCTGCGTTTTGCAGCCTGATGAGATTCGTATTAAAACAGACATCCTCGATATAGCGGCCAGACGCGTTCCGTTCGGCATAGCCCCAGTCAGGAGACTGTGCATTAAAGTCTCCTGCTATTATCGTTCTTCCAAAAATGACATCTTCCCCAACTGGAAGTGCGATTTGATTTCTGGGCGTATTATAGACGTTCGTGATTGTAAAGCCAACGTCGCCTTTGAAAACTCTCACGGTGAGAGTATCAGTGTTGCTGTAACACTTAACTTCGAGCAGCTCCATCGTTAAATCATTCCGGACCACTGTGGCAAGACCTCGACATCGCCGGTCACACTTGCAATGGTATAGCGAGTAACCAGTGAAATGAAACGGCTTCCCCTTAAGGAGCGTTTCTTGGAACAGTGCTACATCCACTTTCCGTTCTTGGAGTATTTTGGTTACTTCGTGTGCCTTTTGTCTTATGCCACAGACATTCAACTGTAAAACTACCAGGGCTTGTTCAGGATGGCCATTCGCACCCATACAAGGACGGCCAGTCACCGATTGACCGCTTGGACATGGCCTGTCGTTCGTCACCATGCCTCTAAGAGGGGGGGGGGTAGCCAACCAACCCGACGTACCACCATTGACCACCATCCACCGAGACGGGGTTTAGAAGGTCCATTCCGGGACCTGCTTTTTTCGATATATGAACCATAATCTATATGTTTAATCTGTTCCACTCTTTAACAAAGAAGTCCTTCTACAAAGGACAATATCAATGTTCTCCTTGTTATCAACAACAAACCGTCACTATCGCATATTTTGTCTATGACGTCATATCCCCTCGCACTACTTCACACCAAGAATGTGTCAATATAATGCGCACCGCGCAAGAGTCTAACATTAGCATTCACAAAGCGGGAAAACCCCATTAACTATCATTCTAGATTAAATTAAAAGTAATTTCAAATCAATAATTCTGAAAAGTAAACAAAACAATTGATATATACGAATTGCTGCTAAAATTACAGGAGTCGAACGAAAAGAGATTTTTCAAAAATTCCTTCTCCAACATTGTTCTAAATATTATTAGCTATCGTTTGGTGTTTGTTTCAACCCGATAGATGTTATGGTTGGCGAGAAATTGACAAAATACTGATATTTTTTCGGTTTTGTTTGTTTGTTATTTTTCCGCATATTTTCCGGCGGATTTTTGGCGGACGAAAATTCGGCGGCGTATTCGGTGCGCGGCGAAGCTGAAGGGTATAAAACCATCCATCAAAGAAAACAATGATAAACTAGAACAAATTCAAAAAAGAGCTGCCAGATTCATTACCGGAGAATATTCAAAACTGACAAGAATAACACCATTAGTTAAATCATTAAACCTTGAAACACTAGAGGATAGAAGAATCAAGAGTAAAGTAGTAATCACACATAAAGCAATTAATTCTAATTTAGAAATACAACACAAAGATAACTTAATACAACCCTCAGATAGACATAAGGATAAAAACACCTTTCTTATTCCGTATGCAAAAACAAACACATACAAATTTTCGTTATTCCCGTCCGGAATTAGGGCGTGGAATGGGTTGCCCGAAGAAACCCGGAAAAACAACAATTTATCAACATTTAATCTCTAATAAGAATGCAGGAATAAACACAAACACAAAGTGTAGGACACAAAAATCTTTTGTATAGAAGGAGCGTCTGTAACAGATAAGATAAGATAAGATAAGATAAGAACAGACAGCACAGACATTTCAAAGGTATAAACGCAATTTTTCCCATAAGGAAATTGCGTTAAAAATCATCAATATACATAATTTGCAATGTATGTCCTGTCTGTCATGTCTGTCTGTCCGTGACGCTACTAATTTTAGAAAGCAGCGCACCAATGTACTGCGCCAAAAATAACTCTTTTCCAACGGTCCACATAAAATTGTGCAATATGAAAATAAATGAATAATAAAACTATATAATTTGCAATTGTCACGCAAGTCAGTCAGTCTGTCCTGACGCTACTAATTTTAGAAAGCAGGGAAAACCAAATTACTGCACCAAAGCATCAAAAGGTGTGAAAATTAAATATGCGCTGTGAAAAAATAGTACATGAAGTCATTGTTTTCGCTCATATTTTAAATAAAATAAATAGATTTCAGCTGAAAACTTCCTTCATTTTTGACGGGTGTACGCTAGTAAAATAAAAATAAATAAAATAAATACAAGTTCTGTATCACATTACTTTTTATTCTGTTGTGCATTTTTTCAAAATAAATATATTTCAGCTGAAATGTATTAATTTTGAAAACTTGCGTCATTTTTTACGGGTAATACACTAATATAACTATATTTTACGCACCAAGTAAATTTTTAACTTTGGATTACATTAACTATTAACGTATCGATGTGAAACATATATTTATTACTTATTATAAATTATATAAATGGATACGGCTTTATTCCTTTAATTTTTTTATATTGAACCGTTGTCATGAATCTTTCATTAAGCCTCTTTGGTAGCCGCCTCTTTAAAAGGGTGTTTTACTCATTAAAAAAAAAGTTCATATGCTGTTAATATGTTTTAAGCGAATTATCGTGAAATTTTAATTTTAATTGTTTAACATTGCATTTTATAAATTACAAATATTAAATCTCATCCGCATTATTCAACAAAATTAATAATATTGACATAATTTGTTAAATCATCAATTGACATCAATGATTGGCTAAAAAGAAAATGTTGATGGCGCAAAAAAATATGTAACAATTATCTCAACGTCCTGAAGAAGAACAAAAAGTTAGCGAGGGTGAGATTTATAAACAAATTATTCAAATATAAGTTCTTTACTTAATTATAACAACCAAGAGTAATGCTAATAAGAAAGCGTTGCTTTTAAATATAAAAGTATAAGAATGATAAGGCCAATGGGGTTGTCTTTAGTTTAGTTTAGGCTAGGCAACTCAAGTTTAAGATTTCAGGTTTTAGTTTAGAAACACTGTTACTGTTGAAACGGAACAAGATGAAGAACTTGGCGTTTAATATGGCTTATTCATATGGTCCTGGTACGGTACAGTACACTTATTTTGTTGCATTCGTAGAAATTTATTATATTATATTCCTCTAGCCATCGGCCATAGCTCTTTGCGACAAGAAGTGGTCCAAACGCCCCCCCCCTAGTCAAATCGGCCCTGGACTAAGACTAATACTACTAATATTCTAATACCAATCAAAAATACAATCCAATATTATATTTAGGGCTGCGGAAATTAACGATTAATTTCTCGATTAATCGTTAAAATTCTTTATCGATTAAAATTATTTTAATCGATAAAAATTCGATTAAAATTAAAGAAAATATTTATATTTAAAAAATTTTTTTATTAATAAATTATTAATAATAATTTATATATTTTTTTACGTACAAACTTCTCCCGTGTAATATAATTTATTTTATTACTTCTTTTTTCTTTTCTTTATGCCTTTCTACCCCGTCTGGGGCATAGGCCGTCTACAAGAACTTTCCACTCCTCACGGTCCTGTGCTTTCCTCTCCAATTGCTTCCAGGTGTATCCCATATTTTGCATGTCAGCCTCTAGCTCGCGTCTCCATGTATTTTTTGGCCTTCCTCTCTTTCTCTTTCCCTGTGGGTTCCATGTTAGGCATTGTCTGGTGGTGCTACCTGGGGGTTTTCGGATCGTATGTCCTATCCATCTCCACCTCTTTTTTATGATGTCTTCATCAATAGGCACCTGGTGTGTCCTTTCTAGTAACTCTTGGTTATTTATAGTATTTGGCCATTTGATTTTCAGGATCTTTCGAAGGCCTGTGTTTATGAATGTCTGCACTTTCTGCGTAAGGCTCGCTGTTGTTTTCCAAGTTTCTGCACCATATAGGAGGACTGTTTTGACATTTGTATTAAAGATTTTGACTTTGGTCTGCAGTTTCAGCTCCTTCGACTCCCATATTTTCTTTAATAATACAAATGCTGATCTAGCTTTTCCAATTCTAGCCCTTACATCTGCATCGGATCCGCCATTTGTGTCTATGGTGCTGCCTAGGTATGTGAAGGACTCCACTTCTTCCAGTGCCTTTCCTGCCAGATGGACATGCTCATGGTTGGATGGGTTTATCTTCATGATTTTTGTTTTACTTTTATTTATGTTGAGGCCAAGCTGTGCCGAAAAGGTGGCTACGTCTTTTGTCTTTTCCTGCATTTGTTGCTGGTTGTGGGACAGAAGTGCAATGTCGTCCGCGAAGTCTAAATCATTCAATTGTTCCCAGAGTGTCCACTGTATCCCATTCCTCTTTTTGTCTGTGGATTTTTCCATTATCCAGTCAATGGCAAGGATGAATAGTAAAGGGGACAAGAGACATCCTTGTCTGACTCCTGTTTCGACTGTAAAGGAGTCTGTGAGTCTACCTTCGTGGACCACCCTGCATGTCATTTCTTCATAAGAGCTCTGAATGATCCTCACTAGTTTCCCTGGTACTCCATAGTGTCGGAGAAGTTTCCACAAGGTTTGTCTGTCCAGGCTATCAAAGGCCTTTTCATAGTCTATAAAATTTATATATAGAGAGGAGTTCCATTCGATGGACTGTTCTACGATGATTCTCAGTGTTGCTATTTGATCTGTGCAGGATCTGTTTTGGCGGAAGCCGGCCTGTTGATCTCGTAGCTGCATGTCGACCTGGTCTTTCATTCTGTTCAAAATAATTCTGTTAAAAACCTTTCCTGGTACCGATAGCAGTGTAATTCCTCTGTAATTTGCACAGTTGCTGAGATCCCCTTTCTTTGGGATCTTGATGAGGTATCCTTCTTTCCAATCTTTTGGAACTCTCTCTTCTTCCCATATCTTCTCAAACAGAGGGTGCAGCATGTTGACTATTGTGTTTATGTCAGCTCTCATCATCTCTGCTGTGATGTTGTCCGGTCCCGGTGATTTCCCTAGTTTGAGCTGCTTGATGGCCAGGGCTATTTCTTCCTTATTTGGTGCACCTTCTTCTATTTGTAGGTCTTCATTTGCTGGTTGTATGTCTGGCGTGTTTGTGGGTGGGGGCCTGTTTAATAGTTCCTTAAAGTATTCCATCCATCTTTTTTGTTGCTCTTTCCTTTCTGTTATAGATCTCCCTTCTCTATCTTTGACAGGTCTCTCCGGCCTTTTGTATCTCCCTGACAGTTTTCTTGTTATGTCGTAGAGCTCTTTCAAGTTGCCCTTCCTGGCTGCTTCTTCTGCTTTGGATGCTAGGCCATCTATGTGGGCATTTTTATCTTTTTTAATGCTGTTTTTTACCTTTTGGTTTACTTCTTTATATCTCTCTTGCGCTTTCGTTTTCTCAGCCCTGGTGCGGCTGCTGTTAACTATATTTTTCATTTCTTTTCTCTCTTTTATTTTTTGCAGTGTGTTTATTGAGAGCCAGTCTTTTTGTTTCTGTTTCACTGATCCTAAGACTTCTAGGCAGGTGGATGTTACAGACGTCTTTATACTTTGCCACATATGTTCTACTTGGTCATCTTCTGTTTGGTCTTCTGTTTGATCTTCTAGCACTTGGAACTTATTCCTCAAGGTGGCACTAAATTCTTCCCTTTTCTGATCATTTGCCAGAAGTGCTACATTGAATTTGGTTCGCTTCGCAGTTGGCTGTTCCCAGTCTTTCTTTAGCTTTAATTTAAGTCTTGCACAGACAAGATGATGATCGGATGCGACATCTGCTCCTCTTTTTGCTCGTACATCTTGTAGAGACTTTCTAAATTTTTTGCTAATGCATATGTGGTCTATTTGGTTTTGCGTTTTGTTGTCTGGGGATACCCATGTTATCTTGTGAATGTTTTTATGTTGAAATTCGCTTCCACCAATAACAAGCTCGTTTGTTGCGCAGAAGTCCGCTAGTCTTTCTCCGTTCTCATTTCTCTCTCCTACACCGTGGCGTCCCATGATTTCCTCATACCCACTGTTGTCTTTTCCAATTTTGGCGTTAAGGTCTCCCATTAGGATGTTCAGGTCTCTATTTGGAAGTTTTTCTATTAGTGCTTGTAGTCTATTGTAGAATGTTTCTTTCTCTTCTTCTTTGCTGTCGTTGGTGGGTGCATAACACTGTATTATGTTCATCTTTATTTTCTTTTTCTTGGTTCGGAAGGTTGCTGTTATTATCCTTGGTCCATGTGCTTCCCATCCAATCAATGCTTCCTGTGCCTTCCTTGACAGCATCAAAGCGACTCCTTGCGTGTGCGGAGCATCTTCCTCCTCATGCCCCGAGTACATTAGCATTTCTCCAGAGGCCAAAGTTATTTGCCCAGCTTGTATCCATCTTGTTTCGCAGATACCAAGCAGTGTAAGTTTGTAGGATCTCATTTCTGCTGCCACCTGCGCTGCTTTCCCTGCTTCATACATGGTTCTGACGTTCCACGTGCCTATATTTGTTTCCTTAGAAAGGAGGGTCTTCGGCTTTGAGGCTTCCAGTATAGCCTGGGTTTGGCCACAAGGCTTCATAGCTCTTCTTGGAGAAGAAGAGTCCTCTCTTCTCAGGACTGAAATTTGTTTGTTTTTTCTTGTTGACGTTTCTGTAGCAATTTGTTTTTACGGGTGAGGTCGCTGGCCTCACGCCAACCCTCCTCCTTTTGCACCCGGGCTTGGGACCGGCCTTGGCGGAGTT
>CALYLW010001574.1:0-20000 GCA_944989445.1 Ampullaceana balthica
AAGATGTAAAAAAAAATATATATACTTTGATATATTGATTAATGCAAAAAGTTGGGATGATAGCGGTGTTCTCTGTCTATTATCCATTCTCAGTTTTATGTCAAAAACAAATGGATAAGTCAGTGTTGTCAGTCCTGAATGACTTTCTCTAAGAGTTGTCTGATTGATATTGTTGTCTGTCTGTCATTAAGATGTTTCTGTATGTAATGTTTATCAGTCTTTAAGAGTTGTTTGATGGCTTGGGTTGTCTGTCGCTTTGTAAATGTTATGCTATTGTCAGTGTTAACTGTCTATATCCTACATGTGGAAGAAAATCAACAGCCCTAAGCCTAGTGCTTTCATGGGTCTTTCCAAAAAACCCCCTCAGCTATCCCAACCCCTCCCCAAATGGACACCCCCCCCCGGAAACAATAGAAAGAATTATTAAAGAAAGTGCTCAAAATGTTTATGTCCTTTTAATTTCATCCCAATATTATATTCAACGTGATGAGTCAACTGTAACAATAACATAAACTTTATTTGTAACATACATGCGGCTCTTAAAGGAAGGAAAAAAGTCAAGGTATTGTTATTTGATACATTTTTGCAAATTGATACTTTTAAAAAAAGGCAATTGTTCGTGCTTTCGATCACTTGTATTTAAAGTGAAAGAAATACTCATAATATCTTATCAGTCTAGATCTTGATTAAGAGAACATTAAACGGGTTGAGGTACACTAGCAATAAGTTAAATTTGAGAATAAACTTATTTTAGAATGTTGGAGCTCACACCAGATGGGATAAATATGTTATTCTCGCTGATTCCGTCAAATTATTTTTTTCTCCTAGGGAGATTACGATAAATGAACGATCCGCTATGGTCCGTAGCGGAAGAGCCACAAGTTACTACTAATTATTGTCAACTTTTGTGTCTGACTTACATTTATTTTCTACCCATGCCATCTTAAGAGTTTCTTATCTTAATGTTTAACTTTCTGAATGAGATGAGAGATTAAAGATTATAAAGCGATTTCATCAATAAGTCATTACGGAACCAGGTGTTTATATTTAACTTGCTGAATAAAATAAGAGTTCAAAGGTTATACAACGATTTTATCCAATAAGTCCCTACATGGACCATCCAGATGTTTAGGATCATTGTTCACTTTAAGCCATTTACCCGGGCAGATATCTAATCGACGGCGTGCAGCAGTTTAGAATAACCAGGGAAGAAAATTGTTATGTTGAAATTATAGTACCTTATATCACAGGCTTCTTTATGGAATCGTGGTCTTGACCACTTTGTCTTTCTTAAGTCAAAATGTTGACTTTTTAAAAACATTCGTTGTTTTAACACATCAGTGAGAACAACACATTTACCTCATCTAATATGAGCTTCCCACATTCTTGATTCAGTTTTTCCTCAAAGTTAACTTATTGCTAGTGCACCTCTTCGCGTCCAATGTTCCCTTAGTACAAGGGTCGGCGAATTTAATTGACAGTTACCCCCAAATATAAAAGTTTATGTTTCCGTTACCCCCGTAAGTGGCCGTAAGCGTGAGGACCTGCCCACAGGACTCGGTGTTTTGGTTGAACGTCAAATCTGTTGAGTTTTAGAAGCCTGTCAAGTATTTAAAATTAATCCTAAAAGGATTATGCGTAGCTTTTTCAGTCAAATGACACAGATGATCCATATTTTAGGGGGAATTTATTGATACAATTATAAAAGTTTACAACAAATATTAGGGATATACGGTTATAGGCATATGTATGGCATCTGTCCGTCTAGGAAAGACGATAGATTTATCTTTATTATTTGCAGCTCTTGGTGTGGCTGATGAGACCAATCCTTGAGTGGCAGTCTCTTCTGCATGACACACACACGAAAGCAGTGGGGCAGTGTTGCCTGGCCTTTTTCCTCGCTCTTTTCCCGACTGCTTCTGCCCTAGTTTGCTCCTCTGCTCTTAGTGATCCTTCTTTCACTATATCCCGCCACATGGACCTATCCTCTACCAGGTTTTCCCAGTTTTGTATATCAATGTTGGCTACTTTCATGTCTCTCTTGCATATGTCCACGTATCTGAGACATGGCCGACCAACCGAACTTTTCCCTGTCGCCAGCTCGCTGTAAAGCACATCCTTGGGTATTCGACCACTTTGCATCCTCTTGACGTGTCCAAGCCAACGGATGCGTCTTTGGCTTAATATTGTTGCAATACTACTCATGCTTGCTTGAGCCAGGACCTCTGTGTTGGGGACTTTCTCTTGCCATTTGATGTCTAGGATGCGATGCAGGCATCTGAGGTGGAAGCTATTGAGCCTTCTTTCATGCCTGGTATAGGTGGTCCAAGACTCGCATCCATAGAGGGTGTGCTCAGTACGCAGCCTGGTATACCTGCAGTTCACGTACACATGACGAAGGTTGAATATATATTGTTGATTTTTATATGTCCCCAATGAATCTTCATAAACCCTAAGAAATACCTATTTACCCCAAATGGGGTAATTTATCCCTGTTCGCCAACACCTGCTGAAGGCTTATAAAGCTCTAAACGACACGTTTCCTCTGTTTAAATCATTTATATTAACTCGTGGTGTCTGCTTGCTTAAAGCAGGCGGGCGGTGCCGAAAAAAACTTTGATGTATCAAAATAGTATAGTTCCATAAATAAATTTGACACACATTGTGGATGTTGTTTTGAGTGATTCTTCACATGAAATAATTATAAAGACTAATTCGGGATGATGTGCACTTGATAAAACGGAAACAACTTTTTAAAAATAAATTATCCATAGATAAATGGCATCTGTACATACTGGCAATGTGACATAAACGTCGCGACCAATGATATCTAGAGATCTAACACAACAAGACATGAACATAATAATGGGTACGTTATCTTTGGGATAGCATGCGCTATATCTATCTAGACTTGTATTTACAGAGATAAATTAGAATAGCTTATAGTAAACATATAATTAAATAATAAACGCTATATCTATCTAGACTTGTATTTACAGAGATAAATTAGAATAGCTTATAGTAAACATATAATTAAATAATAAACGTTATTTGTTTATACAATATTATGTCACTCAATATTAATACTCTAACATGACGTCATTAGTTATAATATACTCTTTACGTTTGTGGATTTTGTGGGTATTTCATGTTAGGATGTACTTTATTTTAGAGATCATCTTTCTATTCACCCTCTGGTCAATTACGATATTCTACACACATGTATTCTTTCTGTCTCTAAATATATACACAATATATAATTCTGTTATAATATCATTTAACTCTTTTATAACATATCACATATTTTGCTCAATGAGGTCATTACAAGACAATTGTTTTTGATCAATGTAAAAAGTTGGGGTGATGGGGTTATCTCTGTCTGTGATCAACTCTTAGTTAAATGTCAGAAAACAATGGATACTTTACTGTTGTTAATATGTCAGAGTTGTCTATCTTGAAGTGTTGTCTTTCTGTTATGGTTCGTTGTCTGTTATACATTTATATATATATACTAGGGGCAAGTACCCGGCTTCTCCCGGGTTTAAAATATGTTTTCTATAGAAGCTTCAGTACTGTTTATTTGCTTGCAATAAAGGGTACATTTAACTTAAAGCAATGTGATAGACAACATTTTTGGCAGTTCCATTTGGAGTGTGTACAAAAAGATTTTCTTCTTTGCCAACTCTGGAGCAGGCCACATACAACTGTCCAGGAGAAAAGCATGGTGACTGCAAGTCTATACCAGCAATCCCAAGAGACTGAGTGATAATTTATAATTTATATAATTTTTTTACCTGTTACCATCGCCAAATGATACTTAACAACCACCGAAAGTTTTATGCTTCTACCTACACGGGAAGTAGGATAATTTTTATATTTTTATTTTTTATAGAGCTCATATAAGGAACAATTTACATATTTGGCCCCCGGCCCCCAGTATCTTATATATATGGAACAAAACCTGTTTAACAACCTTTCTCATGTCATTGTGTGTATGTGTACCAAATTTCACTTTATTTGGTTGTCTGAATCTTGAGTTATTAGAGAACAGACTAACACAACAAATGCGTCTAATATGTATAGCATTTGGGCCCCGGCCCCCCAGTTAGTGATAATTTTTTTTCGACTGCTACCACCGTGCGAGGGTACTCAACAACTTTCCAAAGTTCATGTTTCTACCTACAAAGAAAGATGAGGAATTAGGGTTGACTCAGTTTTATATAGCCCATATAAGGAAAAAAACGGTTTTGGCCTCCGGCCACCCATGAATGGAACATTGTTAATTATTTTTCACCAATTATCGTCATAAGAGTGTTTTCAGCAAGTTCCCATAGTTTCATGCTTCTACCTTCACGGGAATTTGAAGAATGAGTGTTGAGTCAGTTTTAAATATAAGAAAGAAAACTACAATAGGGCCCCTGGCCCCCTGTAAGAGGTAAATTATATCATTTTTGACCTGTTGCCATCCCAAATGATACTTAACAACTACCGAAAGTTTTATGCTTTTACCTACACGGGAAATATGATAATTTTTTTATTTTTTTAATAGAACTCATATTAGGAAAAACTACATTTTGGGCCCCCGGCCCCCAGTATCTTATATATATATAGACCGAAACTGTTTAATAACCTTTCCGGCATAATTTTGTGTACGTGTACCAAATTTCACGTTATTTGGTTGTTTGGATCTTGAGTTAATAGGGAACAGACAGACAGACGACAGACAACAAATGATGCTTATGTGTATGCTATATGGGCAAGTACCCGGCTTAACCCGGGTTTAAAATATGGTTTTCTGTAGAGGCGTACAAAACTGTTTATTTGCATTCTATCGAGCTGAAAGCAAGCTGCAGGCATTTGAAAACAAATGCATGAGGAAAATTCTTCAGATCTCATATTTAGAACATAAGATCATTGAATATGTCTGGGACCGAATTAAATTTATTGCGGGTAATCAAGAAACAATCGTAACAACAATTAAGAGACGCAAGATGGCATGTTTTGGTCATGTACTGCGACATGATACCCTGACAAAAATTATCCTTTAAGGCACTGTAGAAGGGGGCCGGCGAAGAGGTCGACAACGGTAAAGCTGGCTGGACAACATAAAGAAATTGACAGGGATGAAATTCCATGAATTATTGGCCGCCGCTCAAAATAGGCATATGTGGGGATCGTTATCTGTTGATGTGTCCATGCGCTCCCCCCAACGACCGCAACGGTCACGGGACTGATGATGATGATGATCGAGCTGATAATGTAAAACAAATTTCGTATTTTATTATTGCGGGAGAGTACTCAACAACTTCCCAAAGTTTCATACTCCTATTTACACGGGAAATTGGTTATTTAATGATGAGTCTGTTTTATATAGCTCATATTAGGAAAAAAAACTACATTTTGGCCCAAGGCCCCTAGTGAGTGATAATTTTATATGTTTTTTTCGCATGTTACCATCGCGGGAGGGTACTCAAAATCTTCACAAAGTTTCATTCTTCTACTTACACGGTAAGTTGGAGAATTATTGATGAGTCTGTTTGATATATGAAAAGAAACTACATTCAGGCCTCTGACCACCCAGTGAGTGATAATTTTTATTAATGTTTCGCCAGTTACCATTTTGGGAGGGTATATAACAACTTCCCAAAGTTTCATGCTTCTACCTACACAGGAAATAGGAGATTTAATGATGAGCCTGATTTATATAGCTCATTTAAGAAAAAAACTATGTTTGGGCCCCCACCCACCCCCCTTCCCAGTTAGTGATAATTATAAAAAAATTTTCGACTGTTACCATTGCGGGAGGGTACTCAACGACTTTCCAAATTTTCATGCTTCTACCTACTCGGGAATATGAGGAATTGGTGTTGATTCAGTTATATATAGCCCATATAAGGAAAAACCGGTTTTGGGGCCCCCGGCCACCCATGAGTGGAAATGTTAACATTCTTTTTCACCAATTATCGTCATAATAGTGTATTTGGCAAGTTCCCAAAGTTTCATGCTTCTACCTTCACGTGAAGTTGGAGAATTAGTGTTGAGTCAGTATAACACGCTTAGCTACAGTGTTAATGCCACCCAGGGATGGACGATATTATTGACTCCTACCCTCACCAATAAAAAGAAAAAGCTTGATCGAACGACTGGATAAAATACATATAGAATATACATAAAAGAAACAGCGTAAAGTAAAAAAGATGTAATTTGCAAACAAATTTTATAAAAATATATACGTAATCTTGTTAGAGGCACAATATTAACAGACATAAAAATAAACCGTTTCATAACATTTAGTTCACAACAAAAAACACACACACTCACTGATTCACACATGTGCACACAAATACTTAAACGCACACCCACAGCGGTATATTAACAATTAAAAAATACATTAAAATAATCACTGCTCTTTTCACTTTGTTTCCTATTTACAAATTAATATGAACTCAAACTATGACGTCACATCAACATTATTTTATGGCCATAAACGCCATCTTGTTAATCTCGACACCAAAATGTTTATTATTTTACGTCTTAATCTCTATATATATAAGCCGCATTTGTTGTCTGTCTGTTCCCTAATAACTCAAGATCCAGACAACCAAATAACGTGAAATTTGGTACACGTACACAAAATTATACCGGAAAGGTTATTAAACGGGTTTCGTTCCTTATATATAAGATACTGGGGCCCGGGGGCCCAAAATGTAGTTTTTCCCTATATGAGCTATATAAAATAAAAATTATTGAAAATTAAGACGTAAAATAATGACGCAAATTAATAAACATTTTGGTGTCGAGATTAACAAGAAGGCGATTATCGCCATAAAATAATTTTTTTGTTGTTGTTGCTTTGTTGTTGTTGCTTTTGTTGTTGTTGTTTTGTTGTTGTTGCTTTGTTGTTGTAGCTGTTATTGTTGTAGTTGTTGTTTTGTTGTTGCTTTGTTATTGTTTTGTTGTTGCTTTGTTATTGTTTTGTTGTTGATGTTTTTGTTGTTGTTTTGTTTTTGTTGTTGTTGCTGTTGTTTTTGTTGTTGTTGCTGTTGTTGTTGCTTTTGTGTTGTTTTTGTTGTTGTTGCTGTTGTTGCTTTTGTGTTGTTTTTGCTGTTGTTGTTGTTGTCCACATCCCTTGCCCTGCGACGTCAATGTCCTTCATGTTGTTGTTGCTTTGTTGTTGTTGCTGTGTTAGTGTTGCTGTTGTTGTTGTAGTTGTTGTTTTGTTGTTGTTTTGTTGTTGATTTTGTTGTTTTTGTTGTTTTGGTTTTGTTGTTTTGTTGCTGTTGCTGTTTCTGTTGTTGTTTTTGTCGTTGTTGCTGTTGTTGTTTTTGTTGTTGTTGCTGTTGTTGTTAAACCCGGGCGAAGCCGGGTACTTGCCCCTAGTTTTCAATAATTTTTATTTTATATTGCTCATATAGGGAAAAACTACATTTTGGGCCCCCAGCCCCCAGTATCTTATATATATGGAACGAAACCTGTTTAATAACCTTGCCGGTATAATTTTGTGTACGTGTACCAAATTTCACGTTATTTGGTTGTCTGGATCTTGAGTTATAAGGGAACAGACAGACGACGGACAGACAACAAATGCATCTTATATGTATAATAGGGGCAAATACCCGGCTTTCCCGGGTTTAACAACAACAGCAACAAGAACAAAAACAACAACAACAACAGCAACAAAACAACAAAAACAAACAACAAAAACAAAAGAACAACAAAAACAACAACAACAAAACAACAACAAACAACAACTACAACAAAAACAGCAACAATAAAAAAAGCAACAACAACAAAAAAACAACTACAAGAACAACAGCAACAACAACAGCAACAACGACAAAAACAACAAAAGAAACAGCATCAGCAGCAAAAAAAAACAAAAACAAAACAACAAAAACAAAACAACAACAAAAACAACAAAATCAACAATAAAACAACAACTACAACAGCAACAACAACAAAGCAACAACAACAAACAACAACTACAACAACAACAGCAACAACAACAAAGCAACAACAACAAAGCAACAACAACATGAAGGACATTGTCGTCGCAGGGCAAGGGATGTGGACAACAACAGCAAAAACAACACAAAAGCAACAACAGCAACAACAACAGCAACAACAACAAAAACAACAACAGCAACAAAAACAAAACAACAACAAAAACATCAACAACAAAACAACAACAAAACAACAACAAAACAACAACAGCAACAACAACAAAGCAACAACAACAAAACAACAACTACAACAACAAAAGCAACAACAAAAGCAACAACAACAAAGCAACAACAACAAAAAAATTATTTTATGGCGATAATCGCCTTCATGTTAATCTCGACACCAAAATGTTTATTATTTTGCGTCATTATTTTACGTCTTAATTTTCAATAATTTTTATTTTATATAGCTCATATAGAGGAAAAATTACATTTTGGGCCCCCGGCCCCCAGTATCTTATATATATGGAACGAAACCTGTTCTAATAACCTTTCCGGTATAATTTTGTGTACGTGTACCAAATTTCACGTTATTTGGTTGTCTGGATCTTGAGTTATTAGGGAACGGACAGACAACCAGACAGACAACAAATGCGTCTTATATATATAGATATATATATATATATATATATATATATATATATATATATATATATATATATATATATATATATATATATATATATAAATACAAAATAGAAAAAGATTAGGCAACAAATATGGTTGGAAAATACGATACATAAGACGAAGACTGAATCTAAGAATGATTCGCGTTTGACCCAACTCCCCTCTGGTCAATGGGTGTGGACAATGGATGAGTGACTGTTATATCTACGTCACTGCCTCTATCCGCTCCGCAGTCAGGCGTAGCGTCTAACAATTGGGTGGGGCAATTCTTTCCCGGAGGTCAGTCCGGGGTCAAGACTCTGCTATGTGGAATGATTGACAGTCTGCTTGGTCTGCTCACATGGATGACCGTCTTCCACAGTGGTTCTCACGTTTAGAGATGGGGTCGCCTTGTCCCCTTCTTCAAAGCCAGCACGTTCGCCTGTCTGGTCTGCTCTAGGTTAGCTTGCCTAACCGCTATTCTCCGCTATGACCTACTAGCTGAGAACAAACTTCTCAGCTAGGCTCCTCTAATCAAACAGTCTAACACCTCAGAACTCAATCTTATTGTCATGGTGGTCTGTGACTGTGATCTTCTGAGAGAGAGAGAGAACGCCTTAGGGTTTTGCTGGGGTATATATTGGGCTGCTCACAGCGTGGGTGGTGACCCGCTGTCCTAGATTCCTAACCGTTACTATTGGCTATTCAACTGGGTGGCATGGGTCAGCGTGCAAACTCTTAATTTGATTGGTCAGCCCTCATGTACCAATTCCTTTGCACGTGCTCGCATGCATACATTCAGGCGTCATCAGGCACCTGACACGTGATCACATGTGACTTAAGTAGTTGTAGCGTCCTAATAAATTTTCCATGACTCATCAGATTATTCCAAAATCTTTGTCCACTCAAGGTCAGCGTCTGAACCCCTATCCCCTAATGGTTCTAAAATTCTAACAATTCTCAAAAGTATATTGAGGTACTCAACACTAGTCAACTTTCCTTTATCAAAGATATATTTTCGATTTAGGAAAATGAGGTTTTTAAAAATATTTTACATCACAAACAGGGTGAAATCTATTACATTATATTTTAAATATATACAAAGAATGGAGAGCGAAACAGCGAGAAAGAACCTACTTGGTTTGTTAACTGCATACCAAAATTATGATAAAATGTGGTTGGACGATTACCTTAATTTCCGTTATCAATTGACCCTGGTAGTGGTGAGGATATAGTGAGTCTAGAAAGAGGGTCTTTAGTCTCTCTCCACAAGTGTTCGCTACACACTTGAGAACTTTGAGGCCGTTGTCCTGGTCAAATCTATTTAGACTGATTCGAAGTTCCTAAAATGGTAAAAATGCATCATATACAACGCCAGGTTATATGATTGTAAATCTTTTTACTGATAAATTTATATCATTAACACAATCGGTAACTTAACTTTTTTTAAAAATGTGTTACGCATTTTCAATTGTATTGAATGAAAATTGTTTTAGTATTGCGGAATATATATAAAAAATAAGTTTAAAATACAGGTTTTAGATAATTTTTAATTTACTTAATTCTAAAAGATTTTTTTGACATTATTACCTTGAACCCAACTTATAAGAACAAAAACAATAAATAAAAAAAATAAAAACCTTGATGAGCTAAATGGTAATTAACATTCCCTGACGTATATCTAGGACAATCATCACTGATTCTTTTACAGTGATTCCAACCCGCACAACTGCCATTATTACTTACCTCTAAAGATGGCTGATTTCTGATTAATCTTATTAATGGTTCTAAGAAATCCACAGTCTCCTTATTTCTGTCAAAGAAATAACTAACAAAGCGTACTTTAAGACATTTCAGCTTGGCGCCGTCCAATAAAACTGTAAAAACCGACCAGTCTTTGACGATAACTTTAGAAGAAGGGTGAATAATAAGATCAACATCTTGGAGGCAACTTCCAAAGCATTTTGCGAATTTGATGGCTTGCTTTGCTAATGAGAAATAAATTAAGAGGTTTTCATTTGTCCGTTGTGGAAATGTTAAATTATAGGATAATAGAGAGAAAGGGTAGTTTGTTATATTAATATATTAAGGAAGTTAAGGTAATGATTTAACGTAGTAAGAGCAAAGGCTATAAATAAATGTTTTGAAATTAAGGAAGGAAATTGCGGGTGTGAATGTTAAGGGACATTAATAACAGGCACAAAAATCAAGGTAACAATTTTACTGTACTTCCAGTTAAAACAAATGAGTTATTCCTCAGTAAGTTCTTCGTTTCCCAGTCAGGTTTCGGTTTCTTCTTCTTGAACTCAAAAAGCCTCCTTCTCCATATACTTGGGTCTCGGAAACATTGTCTCCAAGTCTTACAGACCTAAACAAGAAGCACTAGGTTTGTTATATATTGCTTCTAAAAATTTTTTACGAAAAACGCAACCAAGGATGGAACTGTATAAAGAATTAAACTTAAAAAAAAACAGCTCCAGTTTATCGAATTACTTATATTATAAGCAAATGAAAATCCGATTATTGATTGTAGCTTGTAAGATCATCCAAAAGTGTAATTGGAATTTCAAACACCTTTTTTCCTAAGGGGCGTTCATAGTTTAAACAAATATTTATATTTACTTCGGACATTGCTATTTTGTCATTATCTTTCAGGCACTGGAATACGGCAACAACAGCAGTTGATGGTAGTTGGCTCCATGGTAGAGGCTCGGGTTTTGTAGGCTTTTTGTTGTCCTGTAAATATGCTGACCTTATTTTGGACGTGTATTTTCGTTTATTTGTATTTTCATTCATAGCTAGCTTCACTTTTGATTTTTAAACAACATATTTTATGTAATATACTTATAGCTACTTTTTGTTTTTAAAATAAATTTTTATATCTAGAGATTGCATTATTTTATGTCGTTCATCATGTGTGCCTATATTCCATCCGAAAAAATTATCTAGGGAATTTCCGTAATAAAATAGTAAATGAGGCAGATTTTAATATATGAGGTAGTTATTATATATATATACATAACATCCATCCACCCTCAAGGGACGATGGCATTGACTCCTGCTCCTCTTACCCCCACCACCTTTCTCCTGGCTCTTCTCTCATCACTTAAATCTGTAAGGGTTTCTTCGCTGCGTCGGTGCCCTCACGCACTTTTGGCCGTCAGTTGGTTTGCTCCCTGCTTGGGTGCCGTCACGCACCTTTGACTGCAGCAATGGCTTCCCATGTTTATGGTCGATGCGCGCTAGTAACATGTCTTTTTTTGCAGAAAGGCTTGTAGAGCAGGCAGGGGTGACCTCTTTTCCTAAGACCAGTTGACAGCTCACCCGTAAAGCAGGGCTTTTGGAATGCATTCCGAGCCAATCCTGTGGACATGGGCCAACCACTGCAGGCGCCTCTCACACAGTATTGATACCTACTCAATATATGGCTTCTCATGAGTACCTTTACATTTGTGAATTTATCCTGCAATTTAATGTCTAGGATCCTAAGCAAGCATCGTAAGTGGAAATTGTTAGCCCGCTTTATTTTCTTAGAGTAGGTCGTCCACCACTCGCTTCCATAAAGGAGTGTGCAGAGCACGCATGCCTAGAACAAAGTGATTTTCAGTGAGCTGCACAATGTTCCACACTCTTTGATTTAGCCTTGCAATTAGCGATGCGGCCTTGCCGATTCTGATTTCTATTTCTCTTTAAAAGGAGCGTGTGTTTGTGATGTTACTGCCAAGGTAGGTGTACTCCTCGACAACATCCAAGGTGTTTCCCTCAATTGAGATTACTGGGATGCACTCTGTGAATTGTCTCATAACGTTGGTCTTCTTAAGACGTATCGATAGACGGAATTCCTTGCATGCCTCTGATAATGTATTGACCAGTATTTGTAGTCCTATATGTGTATGTTAGGTAAGAGCTGCGTCATCCGCGGAGAGCAACTCTCTGATTAATACAGTTTCCACCTTGCTCCTCGTTAGGAACCCGCTAATGTTTTTTTGGCTTCCATCCACCTTGGTATGAATGTTCACAACCTCGGAGCAGTTCACGAAAGCATGTCGGATGTTTGTGACAGTACGCATCCCTGTTTGACTCCGCTGCATACTGGGAAGGGTTTTGAGGTGTCGCCATCGAATAGCACTGTGCTGTATATGTTGGTGTGGAGCTCAGGGGCGTAGCGAGAGTGGGGTAAATGCCCCGCGCGGCACTTTGTTAGGGGTGGCTAATTTCTGGTCATTAATTAGATTTTAAAGAACGAAATAATTTTAAAGAAAGTGGAGCTTTTATTTTTAAAAATGTTACAATAATTAAAAGACCTATCCTAAAATATGTGGACTTTTCAACTGATAAAACTTCAAACTCCATATTTGATAAAAATTATTCTGATATTTATGCTACTGAAATGAAAAATAAATCAAACAAAACGTCTTAATTTGTAGTAGGAGTTCGTGAAACTGATGTGATCGTAACCTTAATTGATTCTTCAAATTTGACAACTCCACCGGTTGTAGAAGTGAAAATTTCTGCTCCCTATCAATTTCAAACATTGATGTTAACTAATGCTCTTGGTGACACTTATTTCCCAGTTGTTTATAAGTTTCTAACATTAAAAAACATGAAAATTTCATTTAATGAAATAAAAACCAAGATAAAAATTAATAAAAGAAATGAAGGTTCTATATTAAATAAAGTGAAAATAAGATGAGATGATAATTGACGAATACTTTAAGTACAGTGAGACGACTATCAAGATATTAATATTAACTTTCCGATTGAACTTTTTTTTTAAAACATGGTTGAGCTTAACACAAGCTAAACATACATTCTTATAGACACGTGTATTTTTAGTGTACACAATATATGATTATATTCTTGGTTTTCAATTATAGTAGTCGCGTGACTAACACAGGTAAAACAGTAGCTCGTCAAGCGAAATATATTAACTCACTACACCTTTTCTTACCTCCCCTCTTAAAGTCCTAAGGGGCCGTCCATAAAGTACGTCACGCTCCAGAGGGCGGGGGTGTAAGAAAGTGTGACAGTTTGTGACAGGGGGAGGGGGGTCCGGCCATGTGTGACGTCACGGTGTTTTATATTAAATTTTAATTATTTTGTTTATAAAAAAAAGTGTTCGAAAGTGTGACGTACTTGTGACAGTTTTTGACAGGGAAGAGAGGGGGGAGTTACAAATGGTTAAAAATAGTGTGACGTACACCGTTGAAAATAGTTCTTGAATATAAGTATGTGAATAAATTTGGCGTTTTACACATATTACAGTGTTGATTTTTCTGGTGGTCAATGTGTGACAGATTTGACTTTGGGCTTGTCATTACCTTGGCTACAGGACCTCCGACGCTCACTCTCCGAGTAAAGTAATTTCAAGTTTGTTGTCTTCTCTGACCGTAGTCATTTTACGGCTAATTATACCTACCTAATGTCCCACAAAATGAATTTCATTTTCTGGACTGTATTGTTTCAATGTCTGTGAAATGACCCTCGCGAAGTCGATAATTCATTAGTGGAAACTTCTGTCTGCTCAAAGTGTCATACTATGATTATTTTCCGCTTTCTCATGGTCTCAGTGCCATATATGTACCTAATTAAATTGTGCAATAACAGCCTACAGTTTCTATGATATTTTTTGTATGATTAAAAACATTTTCAAAAGTTGTTTTTTTTCAGAACAAAGTTTTCAAAACATACAAATGTATGTGTTTTAAGGTGATATATTTTTACCAATTGCTATTGTGAGGACTTATTTCAACTGTACGAGTGGTAGAACAAATGTAAAATATTACAACTTTTGATGTACACTTTTTTAAGATTGAAATTTATTTTGTTTCACGAGGAAAATTGGCAGAATCGTGAAATTAAAATCACCAATAACTGAGCTAGACACTAATATGAGTAACTATAAATAAACATTATAAAAGACTACCAATTTATAAGCTATTAACAGACGAGTTATGATCTTAAGAATCCACATATTTTATTTCAGAATGAGTTATGATTATCACAATTAACTGCTCGTAATGTCTAAACTGAAAAAAATTCAATCACATTGAGTGTTTATAGCCTATTATTGTTATGATATATCGTCACAATTTCAATAAAATCTTTTATGTGTAAACTAAACAGGAAGTCATTTGTCATTAGTAAATTTTCGTAAGTTGTTTGTATTGTTTTTTTATTTTTAATCTGTTTACAATTTGTCTAGGCTTTGACAAATAAAAATTAATACATAGGCGTTATTAAATCACTAAACTACATATATGGTATTAATAAGAAAAAATGTCATTTTCGTCTCTCTAAGTCCATAACTAAATTGCAGATATATATGTATATAATGTCTTGATTAAATGCTCTACACATAATGCCCATGTATTATTTCATATTCTTATATAAAAATGTACTATCAAAATTATCGTTTCTTAATCCAAGCTTTTTCTGCAAAGTTCAACACCATCCAGTTTTTAGGTGCAACAATTTACACCCCACGAACTGACATAACATTATTCTTATCAAATTTTGCTGCGTGTTAATTCTAAACTCTTGCGCGGCTTCGAAAATTTATCTTAAAGGCACCATTGCTAGCGACTATTTAAATCTCTAGATACACGATTCACCCAACAACATCGTTGATTCCTTCTTTTCTCTTCCCCCCCCCCGGCCCCTGGTTTTGCATAGTAGAAGGATGTTTCATGTGTGGACTTTTTTTACGAATTGATCTACCATGTGTTAAAGACAACACCAACAATTTCCATTTACTTTTAAAAAAAACCTGACTGTATCATACCATTGCCTGTACTGCACCTTTGTCTGTTAGTTTATAAATACTTTTCTTAGCAAATGAAGTTTTTAAAATAATCCTTCTACCAGTCATATTGTTCATTTGCCATTAAAATAAAATAAACTTTAAATGTTCTGTTAGTCTGTAGAAATTCAAAAGATAGTTGGAATTGCATGACATATTTTCTATAGCAAACACGTCTTTAAAGATGAAGAGAGCGGAAGAATGAAGATTGAGATTTCCTGTCGATAGCTTTTAAATTAAATTGTCGTTTTATGAAGTTCTAAACATCCATGTAATGTGTCAAAATAAAATGTATAAATTTGCGTTTAAACATTGACATACTGCTGATGAGCATATATTTTTCGAAAAACAAGATACTTTCTCGGATATTTTAGATGTTATAAAGTCTGCTTCGCATATAATTTTTTTTTATTTTTTTTTAAGTATAGTTCAACTATTGTGATTGCCCGTAAAAAATTAAGCAAATACTTTTAAGCACTGCTTTCGAAATGACGCGACAGAAATATTTTTACGTCACAGTTTTAAACATCAGTCCTAGAAATTATGAGGTCAATCCTTTAAAATAATATAAAAAATTCGTGTTGGTTTGCTTATTATATGGCTTGTGTGCTCGTAACGGGACAGAAAAATTGTAACAAATTCAACACATGACACGTAAATATTAAGTTACTAGCAGTGCTACTACATATAAAAAGACTTTGTAAATTTTTTAACTCCCTAAATATGCTGCAATTTGAAAAAAAACAACATCTCCTAGAAATTTAAAAAAAAACAATCGATCAACAAAGGGTATTAAGTGAATAATTCTAAGAAGCAAACAATACATTTCACTTTAAAATTTTTAAATTAAATAGAGCAATAGAATTTCAATGAACTTATGAAAACTTGTTGAATAAAAATACAGCAGTCGGAAGCATTAAAAATCCGTCCTCCCAGTTCATGGGCACATCTAAAATGCCGCTACACAAAGACCCTGATAAGATTCTGAGCTCACAAAATAGTAGCAAAGAAAAAAAAACAGAACAATAAAAACAACATTTCATCCTTTTCTGTCCCCAGCACTTATAAGCATGTGTAGAAATAGTGACCTGTATCCAGAATAACGGAAGTCTTTCTTTGCAATCTCTCAACTGCTGTATAAACGAATGGCGGTTTATTTCTTTGCAATCTCAACTGCTGTATAAACGAATGGCGGTTTATTTCTTGTACTGTATTGCACGTAATGATTTTCTTGTCTCAGTACTGTGTAATAATTTTACTGACGAAGGCTTTTTTTTATGGTAGTTGTTATTAGCCGAAATACTTTGTATTAGTTAATTAGTGTAGCTTTAATTGTTATGACTACACAATTTGTGTATTTTGTATGTAATCTACACAAAAGGGTAGAAAAAAAGAAAAACACCTCTGAAATAAACATTTTGCCATTGACTGTGATTTTTTTGCAGCAATTTTAAAACACTGTTATTCTACTTTGTTACTCTCTAAAATCCATTAGAAATTTAAAAAAAGCAAGCACGTTTCTTTTCGATAGGATGACCGGCAGTTATACTCTACTCAACTTCGATGTACCTTATAAGTATATATCCCGTTACATTTTTATTGTTTGTTTATAAAAATTAAAGAATATCATACTCCCATATAAGATTTTCTGCGGAGTGAGTCTTAAGAGTGCATCTGGTGTTTACCATCTCAAATTTGTAAGGTTTTCTGAAAGATGAAAACGAAACATAATCACTAACTTGTGCTAGAAAATAAATTCATTTTTTTAAACAAGAAATTAGTATTATCTGAATTAGAAATTCAAACTAAAATATAGAGCTCCATAAAATTTAACACAAGTTTTCTTATTAATTATTTCATTTTAAAAAATGTAACTAAAAAAATTATAGAACAACATAGGAACTAAAGAAAATAAATAAAATATTTAAAAATTGCAAACTCTCAAAGTAGCATAACAGTATATATTTTATAAATAATTTATTCATGCTTATATTTCAAAAATACAAATCGACTATTTTCTCATAGATTGTTAATTATGTGTTTGAAAATTCAAGATTAATAGAATTAATAACCCCAACTCACCCTAAATTTTGATTACAAAATCATTCGGAAACAAATTCAATAGTGATACCAAATAATTTTTTAAAGTAAAATTAAGGTGGTGATGTGCAACTTTAGTTTTTTTTCGAAAAAAGTTAATACTTTTTTTTAATCGTTAGAAAATAAAAGACATCATCATTTTAAGTGTTTTGACATAACATTGCCCAGAATATTTTGGATAAGAATTGAATTAGTTTGACTTCCTTTATAATCAACATTATAATTATGTTCCATGAAGGCTAAGCCACACAATTTCGACTTTCAGTTAAATGAAAACTTAATAGTATTTTATATTTAAATGGGTTTTTTGTTCAAACCTTGCGTATGGTAAAAGAAATAAGAGCAACGACTCCAAAAAAAGTAGTGAATTTTATAAGTGAAATTTCTTTAATATTTCACTATGGATAATTAAATGCATTCAAATTAAGTTCGTGAAAAACTGTCGCAGATTGTTAAGATTGCACTTATAGAATTATAAATTAAAATACCTTAACAAAGCAATGGTTTTTAATTACCGAGCATTAATTAAAAGTACACAAAGTAATAGTCATAGTATTACAATTAGAATGTGATAAATTTGTACAAAACGTTTGCTTGGATTTTTGATGTAAATGAGTAACATAACTTATGTTTTTGTGATAAAATGTGTGCTAAGTTTGAGATACGTACTAGGGGATGGGATGTGTATGCTACTCACCGTGTCAAGCACACGGAGGCTGAGTGACATACCGAGAATCGTGGGTTCGAGACTCTTAGAAGGCAAAGTCCACACAACTTGGTAATAAATTTAGGTAAATAAAGGCGGCTGGCATTGCGTTGTACAATACAATCATTTGCTGTGGCTGATAACGCTGCTTCAATTGCTAACGGGTGGCTTTGTCTGTTAGCTCTAATAACTTAAGACGCAACAATCTTCTGTATAGATTGTCATGGATTCAAAAATATCCTTAAAATAAAATGTGCTTACATCTTGCTGCAATTCTGTAGTATATTATGCACTGTAGCAGGAATAGTGTCTCCAAATGGGGCATCAAACGTCACGCTGAGATGTGTAAGAGTTTCCCTGTAGCCAGCCAAACATGTTAGGAAGCTAGTCATCTGAGAACGAGAAATTTATTTGTTATTTCATGTATATTCATGTATATGGACGCGGCCTGCATATAAATACTTGTAGAAATATTAAATATTTAAGTGATAAATGGTATAATTCCATATAAATTACTTCTGTGTTTACTATAAAAATTTTGTGTGTGCTTATTTTTCAACAGCTTCCCTTAGAATGAATACAAATTACCTCATAACCTTGAGAGGAATACTTAATTATCCAACAATATCGCAATATTAATAAAATGCGTGTGTAGACCGAAAACATAAAATTTAAAAGGGGATTGAAACACTTAGTATTTTATGTTAGCTTTATTTTTCTTTAAATGTTTAAACTCGAAGAAACACCTGCTTTTGGCATTTAAACTATGATGCTCATCATAAATAAACTCTGTTCAAAAATGTTAAATGGTAAATTAATATTTATACTATAACTAGCAGACCCGCCGTGCGTTGAAACGCTCTTAGTAAAAACAAATACATATATAGATAAATAAAACAACCCCGTAAAAACAAAGTTTTTGACTATAAATCCCTTAGATTTTTCTTTCTTTTTTATTTTTTCTATGTTGTAAAATAATGATTTTTATCATCCTTATTATCATTTTCATGAATTATAAAAGCAGTATATTCAACATTTAAAAATATACTTGTAATAAAATTAATTTTACACTTATTGGTGTTCACAATTAAATCATTATCTTTTAAAATTAGTATAGTTGTCATGTTCTTTTATATTCTGTTTTACTTTTTTTACCTTATAGACGCACTGTTACCATATGGAAACATACCATTAAAATAACAATTTTATAAAAATAGTATATTTTTTCTCCATATTTTGTTTATATATGTAATGTACACATATAATATCCAATCAAATATTTTTCCCATGAAAACCTAAACGTGCGTAATAGAGGGTTAAGACACATGTTTTTAATATTTATTTTCAAAATTAATTAATGAAACAACATTTCTTTTAAGGATTAACGTAGCTTTTGTATAACGTACTGTCATTTATGTGGTTTTTATGATATTAATGTTAATTTAATACTTATAGGTATGTTATTATATTCATGTAAAGCGCAGTGAGCCCAATTCCTTATTTATCAATTTGATATTATTATCATTATTTTATTTATTCGATTGCGATGAAACTTGGGAATTTTTAAGACTACATTTCCGCAAAGATTTCTGGCAGAATTGCTTTTAAAAGGTACCACTCATTGATCTTTATAATGAGAACGTTGCAACGCGGGACGAGTCAGCTATTTACTATATTTTTTTACGCAAACTTTATAATAAAATGCGTTTAACATCTAGGGTCCTATATGTCCAAATACCTTTAAGAGACTTGATCCTACCTCAAACTCCGATTCCATTTCCAT